>CM050435.1:18517654-18825154 GCA_027564155.1 Gymnocypris eckloni scoliostomus
AAATAATTATTTTTCTCAGAATTACAAGTTTATATCCCCAAATTGGGAAATATAAGATCAGAATTGTGAGATAAAAAGTCTCAATTACCTTTTTTATTCCTTGGCAGAAACAGGCTTCCATACAAATGGCTACAGTTGCATTGACCTTGTTTTCTGTCTTTCCTCTCTGTTCTCAGGGTCTGTTTGGAGTATCAGAGCTCAGTGGTCCTGCCGGTTTCCAGATGGCTCAGCATCAGGCTCTCAGGGAAGCAGAGTTTCTGGTCCACAAGGCTTGCACACATCCACCTGGTGCCGTCACTGTGGAAACATTTGATCAGCTGTCTGACAGCTTATGCAGAGTTGCAGACCTGGTAAACATAATTGTGTTGGCGTAGCATAAACTGTGATTCTTGTAAGGGGTCTGTTAAATCTCACACGTGTTTCATTGCAGGCAGATTTCATCAAAGTGGCTCATCCGGATGCTGCGTTCCGGGAGGCAGCGGAAAGGACCTGCGTTGAAATCGGAACTGATGTGGAAAAGTGTGTATCTGTCTTCTGGTTATTCTGGCAATACTAAACACTATTTGTGTTTTATTGTTATTGGTTTGTGTATATTACAGACTCAATACAAATGTTGATTTGTGTCAGAGCCTGAAGAATTTACTGGAAAACGAGGCTGTTTTGGCCACACTGGACTCAGACACAAGGCAGGTGAACTTTGAAAATTCTTTTAAACATGATTTAAAATTTAAGCAAGAGAAGATGTATTTCTGTAATGTCTATGGACTCAAAACTGTGTTTGTATGAGTTTAACAATTTACAATCGGTAAGAATTGTCAATGTTTTTGAAATTATGCAATATGCTCACAAAGACTGCATTTATTTGATAAAAAATGTTGTAATAAGGTAAATATTATATATACAGTTTTCAGGTAATTTGTACCTGTAATGTTAGAGCTAAAATTCAGCCATCTTCAGTGTCACATGATCCATCAGAAATCATTCTAATTTCTAATTTTATGCTCAAGAAAAAAAAGATTATGTTGAGAACAGCTGTGCAGCTGAATATACATTAATATACAACAGCGATGTATATTATTTGATGAATAGAAAGATCAAAAGAGCAGCATTTATTTAACATAGAACATTTTGAAACTATATAAATGTCTTTACTGTAACTTTTGATCAATTGAATGCATCCTTTCTGAATAAACATATTCATTTCTTTCACGTGGTTCTGTTGCTGATTTAGAAGAGTGGCAGAGCTCTTCATGTTTGATTTTGAGATCAGTGGAATACATCTTGATGAATCCAAGGTGAGAACAATCCTTAATAAAGACTAAAATACAAGCCCTTTTTAACGTGATCATACTGATTTTATATAGGCCCTATATTTCTTTATGAATCATCTCAGAGGAGCAAGGCTGTCGCTCTGAATGTGAAGCTGCTGGATCTTTACCATGAGTTTCTGAGCGGCGCTCAGCTCCCAAACGCCATAGATAAGCAAGTTCTACCAGAACACATCCGCCACTGCTTTTCCATAGACGGGAACCGCATTCAGATCGGCGGGTTGCATGCTGACTCTCCAAACGAGCTGGTGCGTGTGATTTATATTATTCTGTTTACTTATTTACCATCTCCCTGTTTGTTGCTTGAGCTTAAAGGTGCACATAAATCCATCATGACATGCTATTGGCTGTTTATGCAAGCTAGATGGTAAGGTTGGCTTCCGTTTGCATGTTCCGTAAGCGTCTTTTTTTCTTCCCTCTGGTAGGTGCGGGAAGCTGCGTATAAAATCTTTCTGTACCCCAATGCTAGTCTCTTGCTTTGTCTGGATGAGCTTTTGGCTTGTAGACATGAGCTGGCAACATTAGTGGGCTATGAGTCGTTTGCACACAGGGCTTTGAAAGGAACGATGGCTAAAACCCCAGGTAAAATTAACCAGAGGATCTTTTGCTGGCTACAGTCCTCTTTTAGCTGCAAATGGAGTTTAAACAAATGCATTTGTAAACGAATTTGTTTGCTTTACAGAGACTGTGATGACGTTTTTGAAGTTGCTAACAGAAAAGCTATCTGACAGGTATGTTTTGCACAAACTGCGTTTTTTATGGAAATCTTTGATGTGTTGTAAAGTTTACTCTGTTTGTTTGTCATAATACAGAACATCAAGAGACTTCAAGATGATGAAAGAAATGAAGAAGAAAACACATTCAACAAATCCTGTAAATGTTTTTTTGTGCACTGGATTTGATTTGTGAATGCTGCTTTCCTTTTTCTCATTTGCATCGCAAATGCAGAGATTTCCTAAATATTGTTTTTCGCATTTCAGGAAGTGATGGCGTGGGATCATGCATACCTCAGCTGTGCCATACGAACGGAAAAGTAAGGCGTTTTCATGTATACATCTCTCTGGATATGCCATCTACTTCCTGTTTATCCTCATACACATTCATGTACTTGTAGGTTTAACATGGATCCCAGCGTCTACAGCCCGTACTTCTCTCTGGGTGCTTGTATGGAGGGACTCAACCGTCTCTTCATGCAGCTTCTGGGCGTCTCTTTTCAAGCAGAGCAGCCGAAGATGGGCGAACTGTGGAGCGAAGATGTTCGAAAGCTTGTGAGATTTTCTCCTCCATCTTTGTTTGCTCAGATTTCAAGACCAACTGTCTGTCGATCACTCAGAGATGTATTAATGCAAATGGGCAGCTGTATTTACTGTTTCTTGTGCTGCCAACAGGCTGTGGTCCATGAAACAGAGGGACTACTGGGATACATCTACTGTGATTTCTTCCGCAGACTTGATAAACCTCACCAGGTACAGCTGTCAGCTCTTGACTGATTCTGTACAATGCAGACATTTAATTAAATTGGATATACATAATTTTGGTGAAATTAAATAAACATAAACACATATTTGACAAATGCCAATCAAAAGGTTGGGGATATAAATTAATAGTTGTATTCAGTAAAGATGCATGAAATTGATCAAAAGTGACAAAGATATTTCTAATAAAAAAAGCTGTTCTTTTGACCTTTCTATCACAGTTTCCACAAAAAAATATTAAGAAACAACTGTTGCTTTATTAGTATCTCTAAACATACAATTTCCATATATGGCAGGACTGTCACTTCACCATCCGCGGTGGGCGGCTGAGGGAAGATGGCATTTACCAGCTGCCTGTTGTAGTGTTGATGCTGAGTTTACCTCCACCCAGCGGCAAAACCCCATCTCTGCTCACCCCCTCTATGGTGGAGAACCTCTTCCATGAGATGGGACATGCCATGCACTCCATGTTAGGCAGAACACGCTATCAGCATGTCACAGGTCAGAGTTAACTGAATATTCAGGTTATTCATAAATTGAATTTACATGACAAATAACTGATCTGAATTTGATGTATGTATCTATACAGGAACCAGGTGCTCCACAGACTTTGCTGAAGTCCCTTCTGTTCTGATGGAGTATTTTGCTTCAGATTATCGAGTTGTGAGCCAGTTTGCAAGACATTATCAGACTGGAGAGGTGGGTTTGTGCACAAACCTGCTTCAGAGATCATCGTCTATGTATCTGAAACACCATTAGAAGAACTGCATGTTGATGTAATAGCTGTCTTTTGTTCTCTAGCCTCTTCCAGAGAGCCTAGTGTCCCGTTTATGTGAGTCTAAGAGGATGTGTAGTGCTGCTGACACTCAGTTACAGGTACTAAAACACATCACTGCTCTGATGGAGAACTATAGTGCTGATATGAAGTCAGCTTTGAGTCAGGAGTAATTGTGGGATGTAAACTATAGTTGAGTAATGGCTCATATAGTATATGGGACACTAAAGAATGAAAGAAACATCTACATTTCATTTACAAGCCCAAACTGAGCAGAAACATGCATTTTGGTGCAGTTTATGATATTTATATGGCCAAAAATATGAAATAATTCTGATAGCTTGTAAATATTTTCCAATAACGTGTCTTAGTAAGTTTAAAAGCTTAGTTCATGATCAAAGATAAGATTTTTATTGTGGGAGCAAAACATATAATGCAATGCAATACAGTGATGTTTGAGAGTTGAACAAATTTCAAGTCTTTTATGTGATGTATATAAACATCAAATATGATTCCCTGCTGATTTTTGATTTTGTACGTTTGCCCACTGACAAAGAAATGATCAGACTAATTAATTTTAATGGTAGGTTTATTTGAACAGAGAGAGACAGAATAACAAGAACAAAAAATCCAGAAAACCCATTTAAAAAAATGTATAAATTGATTTGCATTTTAATGAGTCAAATAAGTATTTGATCCTCTATCAATCAGCAAGATTTCTTGTTCTCAGGTGTCTTTTATACAGGTAAGGAGCTGAGATTAGGAGCACTCTCTTAAAAGGAGCTAATCTCAGTTTGTTACCTGTATAAAAGTCATCCTGTCCACAGAAGCAATCAGATTCCAAACTCACCACCATGACCAAGAGCAAAGAGCTGTTCAGGGATGTCAGGGACAAGATTGTAGACCTACACAAGGCTGGAATGGGCTACAAGAACATCGCCAAGCAGCTTGGTGAGAAGGTGACTACAGTTGGTGCAATTATTTGCAAATAGAAGAAATACAAAATTACTGTAATCTCCCTCGACTGGGACTCCATGCAAGATCTCACCTCGTGGAGTTTCAATGATCATGAGAACGGCGCGGAATCAGCCCAGAACTACACGGGAGGATCTGGTCAATTATCTCAAAGCAGCTGGGACCATAGTCACCAAGAAAACAATTGGTAACACACTACGCCATGGAGGACTGAAATACTGCAACACCCGCAAGGTCCCCCTGCTCAAGAAAGCACATGTACAGGCTCGTCTGAAGTTTGCCAATGATTCAGAGGAGAACTGGGTGAAAGTGTTGTGGTCAGATGAGACCAAAATCCAGTGTACCATCAGGGCCTAGGCATTGAAGCCAGCCAGGGCATTGAAGTTGGGTCGTGGATGGGTATTCCACCATGACAATGACCCAAAACACACGGCCAAGGCAACAAAGAAGTGGCTCAAGAAGAAGCACATGGAGTGGCCTAGCCAGTCTCCAGACATTAATCCTGTAGAAAATCAGTTATGGTATATGGTTATGATGTTTTATGCTTGTTTTTATTTAGTCTTCCTGTACAGCAGGATGCAAATCCATTAAAAACTGTCTTGAAATGCGTTTTTCTGTATTTTTGTTGTTGTTATTCTGTCTCACTGTTCAGAGAAACCTACCATTAAAAGTATAGACTGATTATTCCTTTGTCAGTGGGCAAATGTACAAATCAGCAAGAGATCAAAAGAAATTTCCCACTGTATATTTAAACAAGATTTTCTGAAGGAAAAAAAATCACATACAGGTACATCTCAAAAAATTGGAATATGTTGAAAACATTTTATTGTAACTTATTTCAAAAAGGAAAATTGTCATATATTTTATATTCATTAAATGTAAAGTAAAACACTCCAAAGTTTTTTTGTTTTAATTTTGATGATTAGAGCTTACAGCTAATGAAAGTCAAAAATCAGTATCTCAAAATATTAGAATATTTACATTTGAATTTCAATAAATGACCATACATACAGTATAAATTGTGGGTATTTCTTGTTCTTTGAAACCACAATAATGGGGAACATTGCTGACTTGGAAATGGTCCAGAAGACGATCATTGACACCCTCCACAAAGAGGGTAAGTCACAGAGGGTCATTACTGAAAGGGGTGGCTGTTCAAGGAGTGCTGTATCAAAGCAAATTAAATACAAAGTTGACTGGAAGGAAGAAATTGGGTAGGAAAATGTGCACAAGCAACAGGGATGACCGCAAGCTTGAGAATACTGTCAAGCAAAGCAGATTCAAACACTTGGGAGAGCTTCACAAGGAGTGAACTGAAGCTGGAGTCAGTGCATCAAGAGTCATCATGCTCAGACATCTTCAGGAAAAGGGCTTCCAAGCCACTTCTGAAACAGAAACATCATCAGAAGCATCTTACCTGGGCTAAGGAGAAAAATAACTGGACTGTTGCTCAGTGGTCCAAAGTCCTCTTTTCAGATGAAAGTAAATTTTGCATTTCATTTGGAAATCAAGGTCCCAGAATTTGGAGGAAGAGAGAAGAGGCACAGAATCCATGTTGCTTGAAGTCCAGTGTGAAGTTTCCACAGTCAGTGATGATTTAGGCTGCCATGTCATCTGCTGGTGTTGGTCCACTGTGTTTTCTGAAGACCAGTCAACACAGCCATCTACCAGGAAATGTCAGAGCACTTCATGCTTCCCTCTGCTGACAAGCTTTATGGAGATGCTGATTTTCATTTTCCAGCAGGACTTGGCACCTGCCCACACTGCCAAAGGTACCAAAAGCTGGTTCAATGACCATGGTGTTACTGTGCTTGATTGGCCAGCAAACTCGCCTGACCTGAACCCCATAGAGAATCTACAGGGTATTGCCAAGAGGAAGATGAGAGACACCAGACCCAACAATGCAGATGACCTGAAGGCCGCTATCAAATAAACTTGGGCTTTCATTACACCTGAGCAGTGCCACAGACTGATCACCTCCATGCCACGCCGCATTGATGCAGTAATCCATGCTAAAGGAGGCCCAACCAAGTATTGAGTGCATAGAAATGAACATACTTTTCAGAAGCCTAACATTTCTGTTTAAAATATACTTTTTTATTGATCTTATGTAATATTCTAATTTTCTCAAACACTGAATTTTGGGTTTTCATTATCTATAAGCCATGAACAAAATTTCAAGAAATAAAGGCTTGAAATATTTCACTGTGTAATGAATCTATATAATATATGGGTTTCACTTTCTGAAATGAGTGACAAAAAATATTGACCTTTTCATGATATTCTATTTTTTTTGATGTACCTGTATACCCAAGTTGCTTCAGTCCAGTTAATGTTTATCTTAAAATATTAATAGCAATATAAAATGTATAAGAATCAGTAAAGATTTCAGCAAAAAAGACTCATGAGCGTGACCTGTTAACTGTACTGAAATGCCTTTTACTAATAAAGGATAAACTATCAATCAAACAAAAGGCATGAAGTAAATACAGTAGGTTTTAAGCAAAGTTTTGACCATGTTGATAATTTAGAGGCCTTAAAATGTACGTAACAAAAATTATGCAGTAGATTTGTCTATCAAGTCTACTAGTGATTGTTTTTTTGTGCAACGCTTCTCTGTACAGATTTTCTATGCAGCTTTGGACCAGGTTTATCATGGAATACCACAATACAGATCAACCACTGACATCCTCAGAGAAATACAGGAGACATTTTACGGGTTACCTTATGTCAATGATACAGTGAGTGGCAACAACACAGACGCACTTCAGATTCTGTGCAATTTGTCCAATTATTACATTTTTTGACAATGTTAATAAAATATTGATCTTATATATTCTCCGATGATGTAGGCTTGGCAGCTGAGATTCAGTCACCTGGTTGGTTACGGTGCCAAATATTACTCCTACCTCATGTCCAGGGCTGTTGCCTCGATGGTGTGGAGGCAGTGCTTTCTACAGGATCCCTTCAGCAGGTCAGTGTGGAGTTTTTAACTCTAACTCCTGGCCATGTAGGACAGCTTTGTCATGCATATGTTTGGCTATCTTATCATGGATGCCGTGTGCACCGATAATAGTACTCATGGTGACTGGAAATTCTTTCATTTACATTTAATAAATGTTAAATATTTTCTATTGTATAGTGACTGTTCACTTTCAAAACATTCAATATCTGTAGTTGTACTGTATATCTGGTTTAATTAATGAAGATGCTGTCATTTGCAGAGTGATGGGAGAACGTTACCGCAGAGAGATGCTCGCTCATGGGGGCAGTAAAGAACCTATGCTGATGGTCCAAGGTAAAAACAACACTTGCAATTACATTTTCTGTAAGACCTTAATAACTATCAACCTTAAGAGTACATTTTCACCGATTCTTATTTTTGATCCTCAGGAATGCTACAGAAAACCCCTACTATTGAAGACTTTGTTGATGCACTAGTGTTAGACCTTGATGCAAATGTCAAATCCCCAGCTTAGTAGAGGAAACGAAAGATCCTTGTTGTTGGTTCGGTCTGATACATTGGTATAACCTCACTCTTTCCTAATGTCTTGCTGCCATTAAGCCTAATTAAAATGTGAAGAGGCAACATTAAAATTTGTTACACTTCTGTGTATTGTGCCTCAGTTTCACATTTAGTAGATTTTGCTGAAAACAAACTGCTTCAGCACACTTAACTTCACTGATAGGTGCTGATTTGAAGATGTTTATCTAAGTGATATTTTTGCAAAGATAATCTTGCTTTAAAACATACCCTGTCCCTCTTATTTGTACTTAATTACAAAAAAAATTACACAACCATACAGATTATGTTTACGTTTTGGCAAATATGTATATCACTATACAATTTGGGAATGGCCTGCTTTTCTAAAATTACCATTTTAATTTTAGCTTTGAAAAGCTAACAGAAAAGCAACATAAGATTATAAACATGTAAATGTATTAATTAGGAAAAATTAAGCTTGCCTTCTAAAAATGTCAACCTACAGTCAAACCACAATATACATTCTCAATTATATAATGAGCACAAACACAATGTAGGTACATATTGATTTTGTTGAAGAAATGCACAAACACGTTTCATTTTGTGGTTGTTTATTTACCTATGCAAGACCATAACTCAAGTCAAGGTGGGATCTGAAAAAGAGATGAATAAACATTCAATACAGGAGACGAAACAACATTAGCTGACAAAAGACATCAAATATGAAAATGAGTTGTTAATCACCATGTTATGCCTCCTTCTCTGGAACTACTACCTCATCGGTGCCCTTGGTGTTTCTGGTGTAGATAACCTGAGCTCTGTGCTTGGACACCAACTTGATCAAACCTGACAACAATAAACAAAATATCACTCCATCATGGATTCAAAATAAAACTTGACATCTCTGAATGAGTTTAAAAAATAAATTAATTCAGGGAAAACTTGCAGCTTAAAAAAAAAACTAATCATGGAATAGTAAACAATGTATAAGGGGTTTGGCTGACAAAACAGCCCTGTCATACGAGATGTAACGTTACTCAGTTTGTGAATCAATCATATTCACTGTTAGAGCATCAGATGATCACCTTTGCTGAGCAGCTCCTGCAGGGCAGCCCTGGCAAGCGAGCCCCTGATCTTCAGCCTCTCAGAGACCACAGCGGGTGTGATGAGCTTGTAGTTGGGAACTTCTTTGTACAGTTTGTCATAACTGACCTTGTCAAAGAGGACCAGGTTGTTCAGCTTGTCCCTCACCTTTCCTTTGGACCACTTCTACTCAAGACCAAAAACAGGGGAAATGTCAAGCCTTGCATGCATACAGTGAATGACTTAAAAAGGACTGACATGTTTCTTATGATATGTAAAATACTTTTAACTGCAGTATTTACCTTCTTCTTCGCTTTGCCTCCAGATTTGTTGACGGGATCCTTGTCCTTTTTGGACTTGCCCGCATCTTTCTTCTGCTTGGTATCCTTGGGCGGCTAGACAGTTAAAAACAATTTTCAATCACATGTATAAATAAAAGCGTATTTTAATAATTACATGGTCGGCGTTTTAAAAAAAATGCAATGTGTGTTAATGCGGTGCGCGTTCAGGCCTCACGCACGATGCGGCAACACTTCATACAAAATAATCATACACAAACGCTGAAATGGCCCACTAAAGCTACATTATGTTATTTATCATGCTTTCAAATGTAGGACAATGTTGTTATAATACGGCTATTACACGTGAGAAGTGGGTAAAAGTGCTATTTTCTAACATTACGGAGTCGCTCGAGCACTCACCATGCTGAGGCGTTGCGAGCTGCGGAAGAGAAAGGAAGTAGCGCACGCGTACGTCCGCTTTGTCCGTTTGCACTTCGGCTCGTGCTGTCCATGTGCTCAGTAGTTCATGGTCGCCACCTGCAGGACTGGAGTCAGTACTGCGGCTCTCATATACGAAGAATTGTGTGGAAACTTTAGAGAACTACTTTGCTCTAAATATAAAAAACTGTGACATTATTTACCCGTTTTAAAAGCGATAGTACATAATTGTATAATGTTACAAGCAGCAGGACCGGATCTGCGAGTGGGCCTGACAGCTTTCCAACCCAAATCCACGGAAATACAGATTTATATTTTGTATTATATTATATTAAATGTTTAAATTCTTCATTAATCACTTTAAATGTGATTTGTGTCGTCATTTGTTTCATTAGAACTATGATAATAGTAATATGCTAATTAGCATCTTCTGTTACATTACACCAGTAGTGTGTTACGTTCTTCCCGCCAAAAGCTCTGTCTGCTTTGATTCCAACTGACAGCTAGAAAACAACCATCGACGAAATTATCATAATCTCACAGATGAATACAACTGTTCAGAATAGACATCAGTCATTAAAGGTAAGTTTATATGGATTCGGTTTTTGAGTCTGGCCTGCCATTGCAACATAGCGAATCACAGACCAGACGCTTTAACCGGCACTCACTGCTCAAAACACTTTTTTGTTATGGTGAGTTATGGTGGCTAAAAATTCAGTTTAGCCAACACAGGAATAAATTACATAAACAAATGACTTATTTTAATTGTAATAACACAATATTTTAGTGCTGTTAAACGATTAATCACGATTAACTGCATAAACGCTGTGTATATTTATTATATATGTACAAATACACACACATACATATATTTTGAAGATATTTACATTTGTATTCAAATCATTTATATTATGTATAAACCTATTTAATATGTAAACATAATTTTCTTAAATATATGCATGCACATATGTGTATTTATATATACATAATAGACACAGTATACACACACATATATTATGTAAACAAATTGTTTTATTTTGGATGCGATTAATCGTTTGACAGCACTAGTATATTTACTATATTTATATATATATAAAATAAAGTTGAGCCAACTTAAAATTTTAAGGCAACCAGCTTCAGCAGATTATTGAGGTCTCTCAACTTATTTGTTTTGCAGGAGATTCTCAACTTTTTGTATTATAAACTTAAAACAACAAGTTGAGAAAACTCTGAATCTGGTTGGCTCAACTTTTTTTTTTACAGTGTGGATTTTTGATCAAATAAATGTAGCTTTGCTGAGCATAAGAGACTATTAGTTCTTTCACAATAATTGTGCCATTTTTCATCTTGATGGTAAAAAGTGACCCAGTATAACTGAATTCACCCTTATGTTTTAATTTAATACACCTTAAATATATAAAACAAGATATCTCACAGCACATGTAAAACTATACTAAAATGATAAAATAACCAAAATAAGTGAAGCTCACCAAAATAAATACAAATAAGGAAATAATAAAGAACACAGGGAAAAAATATCAAGACCAATGTTTAAAATGATGTGAAACGACACATAAGCAACAACTTAGTGACAAACTTTTATACTGCATTTTTACACCTTTATACATCATAAAGTATAATGTTGTTTGCATTAAATTAGTATGAATTGGGTGCATATTTCGAAAAAAAAATACAAGTTTTGCTGTAACACTGAAAGGCAAAAGTACAGGTATTTAAAGTGCAAAAGAACAATGTGTGTCTAAGATGGAAAAAGATGACCCTCAATTCAGCACATAACTCAAGCTCTAAAGTTGTTACTCAAAAATAAACAAGCTCAAAAAGCTTGTGATAAGTTAAACAATATTCAGGTGCAACAATTCATGTTAATATTTACTAAGAAAGTAAACAATTTTCTATACTAGAGTGTAAACATTTCTGTTCGTACAGTAATACAAATTCTGTTCTTCTGAAAGATGTACAGTGGAGACACTCGGTCAAATAATATTTACAGGATTTAAAAAACTGTAAAATATTCACTATTCTCCATCATCCGTATTGCTGCTATGTGTATACCCGGTACAACTTGTTTGCACATTCCTCTTGCACATCCCTGTTTATATTATTATTAGTCCACAGTATTGCACATGTTACTCTTTATTTTTTACCTATATTCTCTTGTGTTGTGTTACATATTTTACACTGTCCATTGAGCGGACCTGACCTGATTTACATTTCACTACTGATTATATCCTGTATAATTGAGTATGTGACGAATAAAAGAACCTTGAACCTTGAACACTAAGTCTCTGAAGTGTGTGAATGTTGTGATATTGCTGATGAATAAGCTTAAGAAAAATATCTAAATGAAAGTTACAAATCTATTTAAAAAATAAGTACAACAGTAACACTGACATTAAAGCAGTTCCTTAAAAGGACAGTCAAAAGAAAAATGACCAATCTGTTATCATTTATCATCCTCGTCATGTCGTTCCAAATTTTCTTAGTATGGACAAAAAATACAATGGAAACCGAAACTGTTTGGTTATCTCAAATTCTTCATAATATCTTATTTTGTGTTCCACAAGTTTAGAAAGACATGAGGATGAGTAAATAATGACAGAATGTTTAAGTACAGATGTTCTTACTGAGTGCTGTCACATTGGCCGGGCTCTCTGATATGATCATATTTAATAGAAGGATTAGTCCATCTTTTTAGCCACATGGCCCATTTTTGTGCGCATGTTACGCACAAAGAAGAAACAAACTGTTGTTACAGCGCAGGCGACCTCTGCTACCCAGAATGCCGTGTCCCAGCTGTACCGTTTGGCAATGGTGCTGAATGGCAGGCCAGCAATGAATGCACCAACTGAAAGAAAAAAAACAATCAGGAATTTATGGTTATATATTATGGAGCATTTTATTTAATGCATTTTGTCATGAAACAGTTCCTGCAGATTTACCATTTGCCATCAGAGCTACAATGGCATGTGATGTCCCACAGAAATTGGAGGGGGCGCTTTCACTCGCAATCACCCCGAACAAGGCAATTGGTCCGTATGAGGAAAATCCAAATGCAGCACCAAGAATCAAAATCCAAAGCTGCAGAACAGAGAATGTTGTATTAGACATCATTAAAGGAAAAACAAACAAACAAACAAACAAAAAAAATTGTAGATGGCTAATAAGTTAAAATATCAATTGGTTGAATCAAGTGGTGAATTTTTGGATATACCTCTTTCTCTGAGACACCAGTGAGGACTGAGACTGGATGGAGTGCCAAAACCCATAGTGGAGCTTCCTGAGAAACCACACATGAGGATTTAACCAACACAATACAGCAAAAATTGATGCACGTATAGATTGTACTTATTATTATTTTTTTTAGATAAAAACCACCTCTGGGGTCTCTAGTGTGATGGTAACCCGGAAGAGGTACATGGACACAGCCATGCCTGCCATCATCATCAGGAGTAGCCCGAGGATTACCATAGGTACTCAGCCCTTGCTGTAAAACAGGAAGTCACCGTTTAACAGATGACAAGATCTCTATTTATAAATTGCAAATTTATCCCATAATGAAGATGCGCCAATATAGCAATTAATAGGGGATTTTAAATTCCAAATTAAAGGAATAGTTCACCCATATGCACGTATGAAAATTTGCTGAAAATGTAGCCTAGTATACTCACTGTCAGGCCACCCAAGATGTAGATGAGTTTGTTACAAAATGCAGCTTTTCACTTCACAAGACTGGACTGGACATGTGTGGGTTACTTGTGGATTATTGTGATGTTTTTATCAGCTGTTTGGAATCTTATTCTGACGGCACCCATTCACTTCACAGGTCACCTGGTGAAAAAGTGATGTAATGCTAAATTTCTCCAAATCTGTTCGGATGAAGAAACAAACGCAGCTACATCTTGGATGACCTGAGAGTGACTACATTTCAGCAAATTTTTGTTTTTGAGTGAACTATTACTTTAATGTATTTCACTTTAAATTGAACCCACCCTAGCCACAGCCTTGTCAGACAGATAACCAGCTCCAATGCTGCCAAAAAGACCACCAACTTCCAGGGCACTCATGTATGAGCTGCCTGTAGAAAACAAACAAGCACGTTAGCATCCTCACACAGGCCATAAACAACACAGAAAACTTCACGCTAAACAGAGAGTACCAGACTCACCCATCAATGCAGACTGGCCTTTTTCCTGCATGAGGAACAGCTGACCCCAGTCAGTGCAGGCGATCTTTACTCCAAACACAACCAGGTATCCAGCAGATAGCACCCAAAGATAAGGAGACAGCAGGAACTCTTTTAGACTGCTTTCATCATTAGAGCCTGGGAAAAGAGTGAAGACTGAGTGGATTGACATGAGCAGTATCCAGTAACAAACATACATAATCTAAATCCCATAAACAGAAAAAGCAGTAATATTGTGAAATGTTATGGCAATTTAAAACAACAGCTTTTTATTCAAATATATTCTAAAATGTAATGCATTACTGTGATGGCAAAGCTGAATTTTCAAACAACATGTTTCTCTTCAGCCATAGATTAGAAAACAACTAGATGATCTAAGCACTAGATTATATACTGCTTTCTTACCTCCTTTTTTTCCTTTGCCCTTTTTAGTGCCAGGCTCAATATTGGACAACCCCACATCACTGGGTTCGTTCTTCACCGTGAGAAGGCAAACGACAGCGACAGTCATGCAGATCACCCCAGACATGGACATGATGAGTCTCCAATTATAGTACTGAACCAACACTGTAGTGATGATGGGTCCCAGACTTCCTGCCAGGTTCATACTGCAGCACAGGATGGCCCACCATGTCCCAAACTGAGACGGTTCAAACCACTGAAACAAGGCCAGTACAAGGACATTTTAATCAACTTTTCATGGAAAACCAATAACAAAATGTCAATATGGGATAAAGTGTAAAAATGACCATTTAAATGATTTTTTAGTGTTATTTACTAGTATTTAAAAGCTAGTCGTCTAGAAAAGGTTTTTAGTTTCTTTACGAAACCCAGGGTGCATGGACAATGTAGCTACACAGGTCAAAACTGCTCAAAAATGTTGTATAAAGCAAATAAAACCTCCTTTTGGGATGTTCTTGAATCATAAAAAATAAAAATATCTAAAAATTCAAGTTTTCAGCACTATGGTTTGGTGTAATCTACACTTATAATTACATTTTTGTATTTATTTATTACTTTTTCATCTAAAAAGACTACGAAACATCCACAAATCAATCTGACATGCAAGTAAATAATGTTAAGTTCATTAAAGTCAACTTAATTCCAAGAGCAATGCCTTTTAATGACTGTTATGCATTTGATCATCCCCTGAAATGTATGTACTACTTAATGACATAAATTTTATTGCAGACCAACAAGTGCTTCCAGGTTGGTCGGGCACAGATAACTGCTGCTTGTTGCTTTAATTAGATTTAAGTGTATCGTAATGCTCCCAGCTTGACACCACAAGTATGTGGCCAGTATCAGCTGTTGCATCTAGAATACAAGCTGCAATGCATCAGGGTGAGACGTGAGGTCAGCAGTTAAAATCCCAGTCACATTGCCTTGCCAACGCTGGAAGACAGGTGCATATTGATGGATTTAAAGGTAAAGGGTTGGCCTTACCTTCCGAAGCACTTTTCCACATGGTGGCCAGCCGAAACCCTGACCAAACCCGTTCATGAACCAAAGCACAGTAAACATCATGACAGTGGATGACCATGAAAAGGCGATGTTTATGGCACCCACAATGAAGAGCCCGATGGAGAAGAGCCAGCGAGCGCTGATCTGGTCCGAAAGCACTCCGCTGATAAACTTACTGATAGCGTAGGCCAGAGTCTGGCTGCTGATGATCAGCCCTGCATCACAGGAAACAGGAAAATTCAAGGCTGAAGTCCTCTGGATGCTTTGCAGATCTGATTACTAAGAATCGTGCAGCAACCAAATAAAAACTACGCCTATTTGATAAAAGAAAATACAGTTAAAAAGTTATATTGTGAACTGTTTTCTATTTAAATATATTTTAAAATGTTGAATAAAAAAAAAATCTGTTTAAAAGTCTTAAAAAATTGAAAAGCTGAATTTTCAGCACCCATTACTCTCTTCAGGGTCACATGATCCTTTAGAAGTCATTCTAATATGTTGTTTTGGTGCTAAAAAAAACATTTCTTATTATTATCAATGTTGAAAACAGCTGTGCTGCTTTTCAAAAGATCAAAATGAATTGCTGTTTTAATTAAAAAAAATGTACTGATCCCAAACTTTTGTTATATATGCAGAACACACAACACTCACCAAGTTCTTCTTTATCCAGATCGATCTCCTCCATCACCGATGGCATCAGAAAGGAGAAAGTCTTTCGGTTGAAGTAATACAGCATGTAGCCCACAAACATCGAGATGAATATAACTGTGCGATAATATCCATAACCTGCTGCTCCCATTTTTGCAGTTGTGAAATTATTAATAAATAAGCAGAAAATGTCAAATAAAAGAAAAACTTCAAAAAAGCTGCAATGTCAAGGCCAAGAAATGTGCTGGATAAAAATCTTTCAGTTCTGATAACCAGTTAACTCTGATGAAACTTTACAAACTTTCAAAAACTGATCCAAATCTGACTTCTACGGAGGGTATTTTCAACTCTTCTCCAGGTCCTTAAAGTTGCATGGGCGACAGATGCTCTTCGGCTGGCATTCAGTGATGTGCCTGGAAAACATCTCAAGAGTTACTTTACTTTAGTCTCTGTGCTTATTAGCTGTGAAGTTGGCCTGCATCTCAATACATCTGAGCAAAATCAAAGCATCAGCACTATTTAGACTTTAACTCGAAACAAATCACTCCAGACTGGAGTTTCATGAAAAGGTTATCCACTTTCTACAGACCTTGTGGAGTCTAAATGCTAAAGGGCTACTTGAATGGCCATGGTGCATGTAAGGGGGGTTTGAACACGATATGAATTTGAAACATGATGCAGGTGTCAAGGGAACATCTCTTGCAAGAATGCCAAGACAGCAGATAAAAATAACGCTACACATGCTTGCTTCACATTAAAGGTGGACACATGCGCTCTTATTGTAAGAAATTATGAAACCAATAACTTGTGTTAAAAATAATAATAATGACGAAGCGTTGTGAATAAAAGAGATGTTTGATCTGCCCAGCGATCCTCCAGTGCGTGTTACTGCGTTTAGAATGCCCTTGACATCGCGAGCGCGCACTGAAATCCGCACGAGATTATAAAAACGCAAAACCGCGTGGTGACGTCACTGCATCAAAACAGTGAATGCAGAAACAACAGATTCCGACCTCTACAACAAGCTTCCTCATTATCAACGTGCAGACTAAACGTGTTATGTTATGCTAAGATACATGGAGATAATTCTCGACATATATATTTATTGTTTAGACAGTTTAATGTTACTTTACTGTTTCATATATAAGGATAAGTGAATAAAATATACCTCCAACAGTCCAGGCTTCGCGTTCACAATGCAGGAGCTCCTTCTCTAATCTCTTTTCTGATTGGCTACCAACCTGTCATTTATGGTGCGGTGGGCGGGCTTTTAGCTTCTTTCGGTTTTCAGTGGCATCTGGGATATATATAAACTTTAGCTAAAATATTGTACATTTTATTGCATCTGTGGATTTATTTTTAAATTTACTCGAAATTACACCATTTCAAGAGAAGTATCAGAGAAGTACCAGACGTATACGTCTTTAATTATTGGACTGAATTGAAATGCATTTGGGGTAAATAGACCGATGTTTACTTTTGCATTACGTTTAAGGTGTGATTTGTACTTTTATATTTATTCCAAGACCTACATGTCCAATGCAATGGCACTACAACCACTAGATGGCGCACTTAGAATGCATAATGCCGTGTTTTGTCTCGATATTATAATTAATATATGGACATTGGACAATTAATATTTTGTTATGCTAATATATTTATTATTCTCTTTCAAATAATAGATAAAATGATAACAAATTTTAGAGACCATCTAGTTCAAAACAGATTAAATAATTTAAATCTTAAAGGTTTGTGAATTCTGTCCTTCAAACCTAAATTGGCTTAATATTTTTTTGTCATGTTGTCAATTTTTATTGGTGCAGGCTGTCCCGTATATTTTAAATGTTGTAATATTGTACACTTTGCTATTTTACATTTCTGTTCCATTTCTAATATTGAGTAAAATGTTTGTCATATGTTCCACAGTTGTTTCACAGTTTAAATATCTGCTGAAAAGCATATACTAAACAATTAAGTTATTTAAATTATACATTATTAAATACATACATTATAATAATAAATCATTTTTATTATTTGTTATTTTATTATAAATAAAATTATTATTCAATGGCAGTTTCCCATAGTGTTAATATAGTGAAACGTGCCCTAGCTTTTTAAATGAATACTTTGGAAGTGTGTTTATTCTGTCAGCATCTCCAGCAGTGTTCTGTTGCAGCGCAGAAAAGCTGAGAATGCTTTGTGCACCAACTCTCTGTGTCTGCTCATTCATTCTCTCAGGCCTGCGCTGCAACAGAACACCACTGGGGTCACAGACAGAATAAATGACTAATAAAATAAACATTCAAAAATTAATCTAACTCTGGGGGCTCGTCCGGGATATTCCTAAAACACACGGGACTGAAAATCATCCTCGATCACAGGTAAGTTATTTTAGTGTTTCCTGTGTTGGTAGGCTTGATTTTTTTAGATTGCCGTATATGTAAAAGACTACCTAAGACATTTGTCAGACAAAATTCAATGTTTTAAAAAATGTTCCTGCTGTAATGGTGGAACTTTAAGTTATGTGACTTTTTAGAAACTGACTATTTCGTCTCTCTGGCTATGAATTAGTACACACTTGTTTCTGTTTCTTTAGATCAGTGGTTCTTAATCCTGGTCCTTAAACTTTCTAACATGTTTGACATACTCCTTGTCATGCAAATTATATTATATAGCAAGGCATTACAGTAATCTAGGTTATTCATTTTAGGTAATGTATTCAGACTGTTTTTTGGATTACTTTTTACCTAACCTCAACTAACCATTAAATGTACCATATTTATATAAAAAATCAAAGAGAAAGAAAATATATTCCATTATTTGATACCAACATCCTGAAGTGCATTAAAAATGACATTACACCAGGGTTTCCCTAACTGGAGTTAATGTAAGAACCGCAGTGAGCTTGTGAGTTGATAAAAAGCCAATAATTAATTTAGTCATATAAAGGTAAAATAAAAATAAATGATTTTACAACAAAAACTATCAAATTAAAACATTTGAACACACAAAAAAAATTGTGAACATTAAATGATATCGGAGAACTGTGAATATATGAATGTCTTGTTAAATTATTGAAATATTAAATTCCTCAGGGATATTTCAAGAAAATATTTTGTCAAAGGGGTTTGGCTGACAAAAATGTTTGGGAATCTCTGCATTACATGAAAAAAATTATAAATATAATTACAGAAATGTCATTACATGCCCCAAAGTCTTTAAGGTTCGAAATATTTGTGCCTTGAATCCAGAACCAAGAGTTACTGAAGGTTACTGGATATGATTAAAACATAGTGTTTTGCAGTTATACATCACCAGTGTTTAGTAGCTTGCATATTTATTTGTTTAATACATAGTCTAATTGCTTGAGGGGTGCTTTTTGGCCCAAATTCAGAAGCATGGATCACATAATAAAAGGAAGCATTAAATAAGAAAAAGGAAGAATTAAAGAGATATTATGAGCAATTTACTGCCATTTTATGAAAAATGTATGTCAAGTAATCCATAAAAAGTAACTGTAATCTGAGCATTTTAAAATGTAATATAATCCAGTTACGAGTGCTCAATTTTTGGAATCTGATTACATAATCCAGATTACATATAATCACTACCCAATGCTGAAAACAAACATATAGTATACACTGAAAAAATATACATGTCTAAAAATGTCAACACTAATTTCTAAGAGGTTGTTAAGTTACCCTCACTTTTAAAATACCACAAAGTTCACTAGCCTTCTGACATGCTGTTTTTACAGCTAAATGTCACAGGAAATTTTTACAGCTAAATGTCACAGGAAACACTTAGTAGAAAACTGCAGTTGAAGTGACAATCTAATGCCTAATGTCTCTATAATGGTCCTGTCTACCCATGGAAATGTTCAGAAATCGACATCTCCATGGATCGACTCGTTATGTGTGTCTGTGCATGTGTGTGTCAGTGAGTGAGACAGACAGAGAGAAGCAGCACAGGATGCTTTACTCCTTTTCAGATGAGGTTGTGTTAGTGTGTCTGTCTTCTTTTCTTTGTTTTGTAAAAAGTATTAGATTAGAAGCCGTCTTTTGATTTAGTTATTTTGTATTCTCAGAAAGCATTTGGAGAAGCAAGAGACGGAAAAAAACGAGTGAAGAGTCTGTACAGAGTGGGACTCGGTACACTTGACAGGCGTTCAGGTAAGATAATCTCTCCTCCTGCAGTCAACAGACTGAACTATTATTAATCCGTGCTCTGACTCCTGAATTACAGACCAGGTCACATGGAAGCGCTGTGCTAAGGATCTTATCTGTTTTGAAAGTTGCTCTGTGTTTCTTTCATGGGTTTAGTCTTCACAGCTCAGAAACTGTGATCACTGCAGCACGTGGACGTAACCGTGCAGTGTTATCTGTCTGCTCCGCTCTGGTGCTGCAGGCTAAAGGCTTTGATTAGTACCGTTAGGTTAGTTTTTTTTTGTTTTAACTGAACAGTGTCCTGTGCATTGACATCAATAAGCCAAACCACCCCAGGAGCTCAGCACTGTCCAATGAAGTAAAGACTGCATTAACAGCTTTTAATGGCCTGATTTAATGATTTATAAAATCTGAAATGTGCAAGTTAAGAAGTAAAATCTTACAGTCTGCTTTCCATCTCTGTCTACTTTCATTGACTAATTTTAACCTCAGTCTGATTGAATGCACTGGTTTACACTTCAGTCTGATTTACACCTTGGTCTGATTTCGCTGTTTTATATACATTTCAGTTTAAATTTCAATGTCTGATTTCCGCCTCAGTGTGACATCTCGCTGTGATCTACACCCCAGTCTGATTTCACTTTCTGATTTCCAGCTTTCTTATTTCATTGTCTGACAGTCTGATTTAATTGTTTTATCTCCACGTCAGTATCAGTGTCTGATTTCCATCTCAGTTTGACTTTACTCTCTGATATCAACCTGAGTCTATCAACTTCTAAATTCCTCAGTCTGATCTCCCTGATTCCATTGTCTGATATCCAGCACACTCTGATTGTACAGGTCTGTTTTCACCTGAGTTTTGGTCTGATTTCACTTTTTAATCTCCATTTTAGTTCACCTCACTCTACACCCCAGTCTGGGTTCACCATCCGATCTCCCTCTCAGTCTGATTTCAATGTCTGATTCCCACTCTAATTTGATTTAACTCTCTAATATCCATCTCAGTCTGATTTCAGTCTGACAGTCTGATTTCACTCCTTTATTTCCACCCAAGTCTAATTTTACTTTGTGATCCCAACCTGAGTCTGATTTCACCTTCTCATCTCCACCGGACTCCGATTTCTTTGTCTTGTCTTCACCTTGGGATGATATCTACTGTGATCTACACGCAAGTCTGATTTTGCTTTCTCATTTCCAGTTATATAAGTTAACTGTCTACAGTCTGATTTAATCATCTGATCTCCACCGTGGTCTGGTTTTAATGTCTGATTTCCAGCTCAGTTTGACCTTACTGTCTGATGTCAATCCTAGTCTGATTTCACTCTCTGATGTCCACCTCAGTTTGATTTCATAGTCTGAGAGTTTGATTTCACTCCCTGTCTGTATCTCATCTCAACCGGACTTTGATTTCATTGTCTTGTTTTCACCTCTGTCTGATATCTCACTCTGATCTACAGCCCAGTCTGAGAATGAAACAGGACAGGCATTGTGTGGAGGAAAACCCACACTTCACAGCATGTACATAGAACTCTCATTCTTAAGGTAGTATTATTGTATTTCTCATGTTTTGAGAATTTCAGTTGGTGACGTTGTTGATGAGTGCCCTTTGTCTCCGCTGCCATCTCCCATCAGCATCCACAATTGCAGTCTTTGTCTGAATGAGAGGACACATTCTTCCAGAGGGATGACCTCTATTCTCCCTGCTGGACCTGGCACTGCTGACACCAGCACAACAGCCCCTCTCTCCATCTCTTATTGTCTTTTCTCTCTCAAAGTCCACCAGCAGGATATCTGACTGATGAACAGAGTGTGTAAAGGACTGTGTCAAGGCAAAGAAAGAAAGATGAAACATGTAAGTGTAGCTGGCTTTAAATCGTTTTAATTTTCTATAGAGCAGATGCTGATATGCTTTCCTCTTAAATGCGATTTATGGTTTTAACTATTTTACTGTGATGGTTTATAAGGATCGTTTCAAAATTCACAGTTGCTTTTTATGCACGCTTGAGTTTGTGCTGAATATATGGAGCTTCAGCTTCTCTGTCAGCCAATTTTAGCAACACAACCATATCTCCCACTAGGACACACACACAATAAACAAACTGAGACAAGTGTGAGGCACCAAGCAGTGCTGCCTTTTTATTGGTTGTTTAAATGTTTGTCTAAACAGTAAGAAGTGAATCTGGGCTGCATGCATAAACAGAGCAATTAGGGTGCTCAAGACGTGTCTTAAGAAAGATTGACCAAAGAGTCTGAATGAGAGGAACTTCTTGGAGTTTCTGTTTTGTTGGACAGTGTTATGAATGGAATAGATACATTTTCATTTTTTTTTCTCTAAAGTATGACAGTCGTAATTGCTTTGTAGAAGATGTATTATGACTAGTCGTCAATTACATTGTAATATCTTCTTCATTGCATTTTCATCATAAACACATTGTGATATCTTGATTCCCAATGCGACTAGTCATTTTAATATTATATCATGGTTTATATCGTCAGAAATTACAATTGTGACTATCCTTATTAAAGGATAGTCAAATTTTAAAAAAAATGTTAAAAGGGCTTGCCATATACGGATCGCTTGGAACCACGGCCAGGTGCGTATTAAGTAAATGTACCAGGTACTGTACCCAGCAGAAAACCCGTGTGCATGCAGTAAAAAGCATGCAATTGTTCTAAATTTGCTAAATCGTGCACATGATTTTATAAATCGAGGGAACTAATTAGTAAATCGTGCGCATGATTGAACAAATTGAGGGAAAGAATTAGCAAATCGAGGGAACAAAATAGTAAGTAACCGTGTGCACTTTTTAGTAAATCGTGTGCACAATTTATTATTTCTTTCTTGCATGTCATGTGCGGGGCTCCGTACTTTCTGACCGTCCATAGACAACGACCTATACAAGGACCAGAAACGTAAGGACATCGTAAATAACGACTTTATTCAACAATTCTTCTCCTTCAAGTTACCATCCTTCAGCATTAATGAGTATAACACCACACATGCCTGTTCTACGTCAGCACCACCTGTTTACTCTCAATAATGCTTTGTGGCACAAAAAGTATTAAAAGGAATAAACAAAGATTTAAACAAATCTTATTTCATTATTTAAAATGCTTTTTAAAGATACCTTGTCCTCTTGTGAGACGTCTTTGTCCTGTGGTGTGACAGTACAGGCATCACACCGGTGACCGGTGGACATTTTCTGTCACACCACAGGAGGTTTCAGCCTTCTGTCTCAGTTAATGACCGTGCTATTCCTAGCTAACCTGTCATTAGCAGTTAGCAAGAAACATTAGCAAAGTTTTCCATGATTATATAGTTTAACATGCAGTTAAAAAAATAATAAATATATATATATATATATAATGTGTAATTTAAGTGTGTCACCAAAGGACAACAAAACGTAACACTTAAAAAAAAAAAGTATAATACCTTTTAATACCTGTTATTGTGAGAGGACAGTGGAGATCTGACAGAAAAGCATTGGATTGAGAGCGGGATCGGCAAAGGATCTCAAGACGGGATTTACAACTCAGGTCATGAACATCTGAATCTAAACGTGATTATGTGCATCTACTGTGGACATGTTGCAGATCCTGATTGAGTTACTCAGACACTGACCGATGAGGGGTTACGATGAGAGAGGGATAAACACAGGTGAGCTCGTTTTTAACATGTAAAGTATTGAATGAAGATGTGAAACTGAGGACAACCCAAACACTTTGTACAAGATCTGAGATTGAGAGGATGGATTTGCATCTTTCTCCTCATTTATTAATGTTCATTTCTCTTATATTTCCATGTCCTTTCTCTCTCTCTGCTGTGCAACATAAAAGACAGAATTTTTCTTTTTGGGTAGACTATCCCTTTAAAGCGTATGCTGACCTATTTTCCGAGAGAAAGCTGCAGAGAATATTTGTTTTCGGTCACATTTTCAAGTAAAGCATGACTTATTTGGTTCATCCTATATATGATACAAATCATACATGTTATAGGGAGGAGCATTGTGTGCAGTTAAAGCCCAAGTATGACCAATAATAATAGGCTACTAACTCTAGAATTAGCAAGACTTGATTAGTTCATCTTCTGAGTCTTCGGGTTTGAGTCGTTCATCACGTGACAGCCCCGTAAGCTAAACCTATGTAGTCTGAAAAAGATGTAATAACCAACTCTCTCCCCTTTCTGCAGGATATCTACCTCAAACGCTGCAAAAGCAGAGCTGCTAAAATAATCAAGGACTCAAATCACCCCAGTAACCATCTTTTCATGTTACTACCATCTGGCAAGCGCTTCCGGAGCATGATGGCAAAAACTGAGAGACTTAGGAGGAGCTTCTTCCCTCAGGCCATCAGGCTCTTAAACTTAAACTCAGTCTAATAACATTTACAGGACTCAATTTAATAAACTGTAAAATATTCACTATTCTCCATCATCCGTATTGCTGCTATGTGTACCCGGTACAACCTGTTTGCACATTTCTCTTGCACATACCTGCTTATATTATTATTATTAAGTCCACAGTATACTGTATAGCACATTTTATTTCATTGCACATTTTACTCCTTATTTTTTCTAATGTATATTTTATTTTGACCTATATTCTGTATAATTAAGTATGTGACGAATAAAAGAACCTTGAACCTTAGTTTATTACCTTTTTACCGCATTCAGTGTTATGGAAAAGAACCATCATGACAGAAATTCACACATTTATAAACTGTAAGAAATAAAAAGCTACAATTTGAGACCAGAAACGCATCACCTAATTGGAAGAGTAAATAAGGATAATAATAATGCACCCGTTTGTAAGGAAGCTTGCAAATTAACTAATGTCTCTATACTGTCACGTCACATGACAAAATAACGAACGACTCGAAAAACTCGAAAGGTGAACTAATCAATTCTCTTTCGGGCTCATAATGCAGATGTTTAGTTTATGGGACTGTCACGCGAGGAACGAACGACTCAAACCCGATGTCAGATAAGAGGTGAGCTAATCATAGACTAAAGACCCAGGTAAACAATTAATTAATATTTTCTATTTCTTATAGCATTATAGTTTTGTATTGTTTGTAGTGTGATCAACGTTTGCATAAGTAGAAGATCAGTGGCGGAGGCAGGATGTTTTCATTGGGGTGGCCGGGACCCAGCCTGGGGTGGCACTGAAATCTTCATTATTTCTATATAAATATGTGGTTAACTATGAAGTTCTAGACTATTTTAGTGGCTAAAACACCGCTGAATACAATTAATTTCTACTTAATTATGATTGAGCTATTTGTAAATTATTATATCAAGTAATACTGAGTGAATATGATCATTTTGTATATTCATCACCTCCAGATATTTTAATAAAGGGGCAAGCTATAGCTAAATTGCTCTGTCAGTTTGGTTCTGGCTCTCAAAACCCCCAAAACATGTTCTCTAACATTACATACTCATGGATGAGACATGCAGTTAATGATAAGAATGTGAAAAAGGCCGGAAGACAAAAGCACATCAATGTCAGTAAATGAGTTGTTTTATGCATTTAAATGGTTTCATTTTCATTTGTACTTTTAAAATTAATGAAACAATAGCGCATATTTTCTAGTATAAGTACACTGTGCTCACATTTACTTGTGCATTAAATGACGTATCAGCTTGCGCCTTATTGTGATCTGGAATTGCACGAGAGCCTATATTTTACTATGCATTTGAGAGACGTTCTGAAATGTAATGCATGCACATGCACAGTTTGCAGCTTTAATCGCTTTTTTGGTCAAATCATGACTTAACTGACGACAGAACTACGTCGTATGCTCCTAGTTTCTTGAGCGCGTATTTATGGTGACGGTTGAGGGATAGATGACAGGAAGGCTCTATCACTGCAACTCCGAAATCAGAGCACAGTTCAATTATTTAATCAAAATCTATTTATATACGATGCTGTCTTTTAAACTGTCCAGATCCTTGAAAGCTGCTGGTTAGTTTTGACTGTGCAAAGTTCGGTATTATGTTCAATATGAACTTAACAAAACAAAAAAAGACTTCCTAGTTCTGTGAAATTATAGAGCGACACGAAGGTATAAGCGCATTATTGTTTTGTTTTTTATTGTTGGGTTATCATACAGTATGCATCAATGAATGAGACCGTTTTGACTGTCATGGTGTGTGTATAAACAAGTCTGAAATGCTTAATTCCGTTGCTTATTCAGATCACTTATATTGGGCAATTTTTGCATTTAAATTCTGACTGTTGACATTGGAAATGATGCAGGTGTTATTTCGGGGGTATCGGTTAATTTCCCGATTGCCGTTTTAACAGTGTCTGCTTATATTTAAATCCTATTTGGTAACATCTTTAATGCTTTTTCCACAATTTGATCCATGCACTGGAAACTTATCTAGAATTATATTTATATTATTTTGTCGTCTTAGTTTGTTTTAATTAGTTAAAAATGCCTCTTGATTTAAATTATCACATTATTTTGAGTTCAAATTTTGGGCGGGTTTTTGTGATCTTTTGGGCTGGAAATAGTCCATCCTCTCTGGCAACACTGGACAGGACAGGAAAGTTAGTTTTACTGACATATAACGTTAGCCTAACAGCATCTCCGTGTTCTACTACTGAAGCTCATTTGGCTGGTGTAACGTTACCTATCCCGCGCTCATTTGACTCGCGCTTGGTGCTAGGGCAACGCTGAAGCAGGCGTCTGAAAAGTCTCGTTTGATGTGGATGCAAAAAAATAAACCGGTTCCGCGTCTTAATAAAGGCATTTCTTGTCAAGAAAAAGGGGACAAAAACTGCAGTTTTGAGCTTAGATGGCCACCCCCTGGCTCCGCCACTGTAAAGTAACTTTTAGACATGTTAGGGCAGTAACCGGTAACATTTGAATTATGCTTTGCTAAAAAGAACAAAATGACTCGAAAAAAGATTAATTCATTTTGCTAAACGAGAGTCAAAGGTCCGAGTCGGTAAAATGATCCGAGCTTCCCATCACTCACTACACAACCGAAAACGCATGTCACATGACCATTCATGCAGGTGCTATATGTATATTTAGATCGCGGACGCGTCTGCGTGCTTTGAGCGGTCGAATGGGGAATATCTATGGGGTACAATAACGAGCATTATGTTGTTGTTTACACGGTCGTCAAGGATACGCAGAGCGAATGTGGGCAGCCACGCCAGCGTTTTCAAAAGTCTCCGTTTTGGTCCGTTTAACGTACACTGAAATGCAAACCCGGTGTTTTCAAGATTTGTATTAGTCACATACAGTTAAACAAAATATAACCAGCAGTGAAATGTAAGTCAGGTCCGCTCCATGGACAGTGCAATTATATGTAACACAAGAGAATATACATATAGGTATGACAAAAAATGAAATAAGAATAAAATGTGGATGACAGTATACTGTAGACTTAATACATATGAATATTAGCAGGAATGTGCAAGAAGAATTTGCAAACAGGCTGTACAGGTTATATCAGCCTGGTCTCATGTTTATACGTAGGTATTAATACCTAACATTTTACAAGCACACAACGTACATTTCTGTACTTTTTATTGATGCTAAACCGTACAATTTAGACGTATTTCAACGTTTAAAACGTAAAAATCGATACGTATTTTTACATTTACATTTACATTTATGCATTTAGCAGACGCTTTTATCCAAAGCGACTTACAGTGCATTCAGGTTATACTTTTTTGTGAGTATGTGTGTTTCCTGGGAATCAAACCCACAACCTTTGCGCTGCTAACGCAATGCTCTAACAACTGAGCCACAGGAACACACTATTTTTAGCTAATAAACTGACAAATATTTATGTATCTTTTTTATAGTTCTATTGTCAGTCACAGTATGTTGTAGGAAACGCTTTTTGTGGCCCATGGCAAACATGACAAGTAAAGGTTAAACGATTTAAAATGTTATTTATTTTAAGGTTTAAAGTGAAGTCTTGTTTAACATTCTATAACTTAGGCCTTTTATTGGAAATAAATCACACAACAATACAAAATGTTATCATTTAATATTAAGTAAACGAGTAAACAATTGAATGAAGCAATTGGAAACAAGGTAATTGATATGAGACTTATAATAAAATTAATCCCGTAATTTCAATATTCAGAAGGATTCATTTTTAGATGTCGTCGATACTCCGTTTTGTACGTTTAAGTGCTGAAAATACGTAAGTATTTGTACGTTTTAGTGCCTGTAAAAATGTAAGTAAATGTATGTTTTATAAAACCACGTAAAATACATACGAATTATCATGCGATCACGTTGCAGCCGGTATGTACATAGCAGCTAAATGGATGGTGGAGAATAATGAATATCTTACTGATTATTAAATGGAGTCATGTTGATGTTATGATACTGAGTTTGAGTTTAGGAGCCTGATGGCCTGAGGGAAGAAGCTCCTCCTAAGTCTCTCAGTTTTTGCCATCATGCTCCTGAAGCGCTTGCCAGATGGCAGTAAAATGAAAAGACGGTTACTGTGGTGATTTGAGTCCTTGATAATTTTAGCAGCTCTGCTTTTGCAGCGTTTGAGGTAGATGTCCTGCAGAGAGGGGAGAGCAGACCCTGAGAAGCGCTCAGCTAAGCGCACGACTCTCTGCAGAGCTTTGCAGTCCTGATTTGAGGAGTCACCATACCACACTGAAATGTACTGAGTCAATACACTTTCTATGGCCCCTGAATATAACGTTTTCAGAAAAGTTTTCAAACTAAAATGGGGTCTGCAGTGTTTTTAAAAGTCTACGTTTTCGACCTTGAAAACGCCGGAGTAGTGTAAACGATGTATCCGTAGCAAAAGATGCGTTTTAAAACTAAAGCACAGTAGTGTAAACGGGGCCTTTGTCTGATTAATCTCATATCTCTGAGCTAGTTAATTAACTACCGGTAACCACTAGTAAAACGCTTAATTATTATTTTCATTTTTTTAAGTTTTATTTACATTTACATTTATGCATTTGCCACAGATAAGACATGCCGAAAAGAAAGGACATCATGGCACTCTTTTTGATTTTGTTACCGTGGACTTTATTGGTCACATTTTGGAACCAGAGCGCTGACAACTCCTTGATTCCAGTTCCTAAAGGTAAATATTAAGATCCTTCTTAACTTTTTAAAATGCCACAAGAGAATTTCTGCATTTAGTGAAATGCTATATTACTTTACACATGCCGTTGGATGTTGTGGAAGCACATGCTGTTCTTATCCCGCTGAGACGGAAAAATATCTTACAGAATACACAAACTGTAAACCTCAGCAAAAGTAGCAATTTGGGAGCTAGTTTGATAGATATTATCCAGTGCCTTATGTACTTATTTTGTTTGAAATGCAGTATTTTTTTGGAGTAACCACACTCTTTTCCAGTGAATATTGTTAAAATAATTGTGCCATTTTAAAATGTATAGCTATATATTGGATGAGGGCCAACTTCATTCAATAAATGTTTTTATGCATGGCATTCTCCATACGGTAGTGTCAATGTAGTCAAGTCACCTTTTATTTATATAGCACTTTTAACAATACAAATTGTGTAAAAGCAACTGCACAATATCAAAATAGGAAAATAGTGTCAATGTAAACTGACAAGAATAAACACACAATTTTCAGTTGAAGGCATTTCATTATTGAATTCAGTCATGGCATCGCTCAGTTAGGTTTAAATAGTATCTGTGCAATCAAGTTGACTATCACTGGAAATGAAGTGTCCCCAACAAAGCAAGCCAGAGGCGACAGCGGCAAGGAACCAAAAGTCCACCGGTGACAGAATGGAGAAAAAACCTTGGGAGAAACCAAGCTAGTCCATGTAGTCACATTTAGCTCCCAAACATTAGTGCAATATATACTATAAAACAGGGTTTTATAATTTAGGAGTTTGCAAGTACTGCTCACTGACCATTTTAGTAGTAGCAATGTGGTCACATTTAAAATATTAGCTCACAAATGTTAGTGCTTCATATATTTATGAAAGTGTTATTTTTGGGGGGGAATTTGTACTGCTCACTCACACCTGTTCACTTCTTGATTTGGTGCAATCAAATGCCTTGCACGTCAATACAGAATGCTACTTTTGTGCGATTTTAATTATGGTGGCGTAGAGAGCTCAACACCCTACAAAAAGAAAAAATGTCTGCAAACCAAGAAGACCTCTTCATCAATTTGACAGCAGGAGCTGCAAATGCACACAACACAACCAAATAAAGAAACTCACTGCAAATAAAATCTTTTTTTGTTTGTGTTGTGAGCATTTGCAGCACCTGCTGTCAAATTAATGATGTCTTGATTTGCTGGTGCTTTTTCTATTTGCATGTGTTTTCTGAAGTTGCAGTGCGTTGAGCTCTCTCGGACATGGTAGACAAGGGCAAGTGCTGTGTACTATGACACTCGATGCACAACAAAAATAAAAAGGAGATATTCTTAATATGCACCAAAACTAATATGTACCGATATATCGTTTGTCCCTGCTCTAAACTCTTGCAGTATTAATTTATTTTGTTTATGGACAGATAACAGAACTAGGGCCAGTAAAGCTCACCAAAGAGGCTTTCAACTTCATGAGTCCTGCGTCACGGAGAACAAGCACCTCACTAAGGCCAACCAGATGATGTACATCCACCAGCGACCTCCACCCTGGTCTGAAACACTGCCAACTGTTCACGTAATAACTCCAACCTACAGTAGACCCGTCCAGAAGGCCGAGTTGACCCGCCTCACTAACACCTTCCTACATGTCCCTAACCTTCACTGGCTGGTGGTGGAGGACTCGGCGCAGAAGACACCAATAGTGTCCAGACTTCTGGAGAACACGGGATTGAATTACACCCACTTGAACGTAAATACGCCAGGCAATCTCAAGACACAAAAGAAGCCCAGAAATGTACATTTCCCACGAGGCACTATGCAGAGGAACCTGGCTCTCCGCTGGCTCAGGGAGAACATCAACCCAAACTCCAGTCATAAAGGAGTCGTGTATTTTGCAGATGATGACAATACTTACAGCTTGGAGCTGTTTGAGGAGGTACGGTACATTTGGTCCACCATTCATAGTGTCCTTGCACTTAACCGATTCCATCTTCTTCATACCGCAGATGCGTTGGACTCGTAAAGCCTCAGTCTGGCCAGTCGCCTTCGTCGGAGGTCTTCGGTACGAATCGCCCAAAATCGACTCTCAAGGCAAAGTGATCGGCTGGAGGACGGTGTTTGACCCTCTTCGACCTTTCGCCATCGACATGGCCGGGTTTGCCGTGAACCTTCAACTTATCCTTGGCAATCCTCAAGCCTACTTTAAGTTAAAAGGGGTAAAAGGTGGATACCAGGAAAGTAGCCTGCTACAGGATCTGGTCACCCTCAGTGACCTGGAACCCAAAGCCGCTAACTGCACAAAGGTCAGCCGTGAATCTGAATCTTCATACCCTGGCCGGAAATCAAAAGACTTGTCAATGTAAACAGAAAAATGTGTTCCTCATCATTTTTTCTTTCTTTCAGATACTGGTTTGGCACACCCGGACAGAAAGACCCTTGCTTGTGAATGAAGGAAAAAAGGGATTCACGAATGGCAGCATGGAAGTATGAAGAACCGCTTTCATACTGTTTTTGAAGTTGAACAAAGCCTAAGTATCTGGAACATAAGTAATAAAACATTGTTTACAGTATTGAAAGTAAACCGAGACACACACTGAAGTATTTGACTTAAGGCTGGAATACACTACACTACTTTTGCTCAGATTTGATCAGTCTGGATGAGTCGATGCATGTTGAAAGTTACAGCCAGTCTACAGATATGGGGCAAAAGTTGACACGGTTAAAAATAATCTGTAAAAAACAGAAGCTGAAGTTGCTAGAACCTTGTTGCAAAAAATATAGTACAGATTTTACAAACTGTACTAATTTACAGTTAAATAACGTCCTTGTCTTATGGTAAAATGTCAAAGTTCAAAAATCTGTTTTCCACCTTTTATATAAACTGATAACTATTATAAAAACAAGCTGAGAATATTAATAATTAGAAGGTGCACCGTTTCATCCACAAAAATACAAAACACCATCATGGTAACACATGAGATTTAAATAATGCAATAAACATTTAACAACGAGATGTAACATATGTAAAACCCTAAAGTACATAACTGATAACAAAAACTAAGAACATTTTTTTAATGAAAAACTCAGTGTCACAGGGAATAATTTTCCACTAAATTATAAGATGCTCTTTTTGACATGCTTTTTACTTTCAAAACTGTATTTTACATTGTCTTCCATTAGATCTATTATAATTTTTTACCATATCTGTTAACCATATACAATTAAAATTACAAGCATTTCCTTACAGTTTGGATTTGACAGGAAATCACATGGTGTGTGTGATGACACAGACTCTTTAGGCGTCTGCTCGAAAACATTGTGCAGGTTATTCCAGATTTAAGACACTCTCATTGAAGAGCAATTCTCAGTTAAAAGAATTTAAGTGAAATTCCCAGTGATTTATTCCAGAAAATTCTCTGGAAAACATTGATTCTAAAAAAAGTTTGCAAAGCTGATTTGAGTTTTGATGGAAATTACAGTTTGGATGGAAATGGTATTTGATGAAAGCTTGGTTGTCACACCATCACAAAATCATATTCTGACCTTTTTTTTTTTTACTTTTACTGTCTGCCAGATGAAATTTAGGCCAAAGTCTGATTGTTTAAAAAGATCCTAACCTGATTTGAACTGTACTGTAAGAGGTATCATGTATGCCTGTATATGCATAAACAATGCTAAAAAGTTAAATTTTTGTTATATATATGTACATGTCTTTCTCAGTGTTTGCAAAAAAGGGAAAACAACACGATAACGCTGGATCTACAGTAAATGCACTCATGTAAACAATTGGCTGCCTGTGGAAAATACTGAAAGAAAAATCAGTAGCTTCCTGTTGTTTAAATGGCCAGTGCAACATGTATGTTTTCATATTAAAAAAATATATTGCACTATATGACCAATTTCAGCCAGTAAACAGCATGAGACAATCAAAAACATCAATCTAGCTTGTGTCTTGCTAACACACAAAGCTGTCATTCAAACACACACCCTCAGCTGAGTTATAATAGCTCAACATGCTCAAACATTTTCCATTTGAACATACATTTAACAAAATCCACAGTAAGACTGCACTTTTTCATGAAAATTTTGAATGCTTAAACATTTTAGAAAAATCATGGAATGCAAAGCCATGCTATTAATATAAATGTGCTATTTTTCGAAGACAATTTTCCACTCAGATGGACAATAAAGTTATACTATTAATGCTTTGACAATCCAACAGTGAAATACAACTTTTTGTTAATTTCATTTTTGTTCAGGCACTTTGATAATGTTTATGTATTTGATAGTACAGTCCTGTGTCTTTAGCCTTATGTTGATTTACATTCATTTTGTTCATCAAATGTCAACTGTCATTCCCAGATCAGGAGAATCTTCAAACTGGATTTTAAAATCCGCTTCTGCTTCTTCAAACACGATCACCTGTTGAATAAAAGAAAAAGATATTTTAGAACTTGTCTTCATTTGTTAATGGTCAGATTCTTTTATTTGTTGTCATGGAAACAAATTCCACCACTATAATTCCAAATATTTTATTCCAGATTCTAAACCCTAATACATGGGTTGAACACACTGAACTATATCTTTATTATAGATCAGTGGTTCAACATTGATGCAGTAATTCTTCAAACACATAACCAAAATAGTTCTTTGGTGTCAAATACATTTTTATAAAATTGTTTATAGAATACATTTATCTATGGAAATGAAAATATAAACTGACATGGTTCATTCCACTGTTGAGGAAGGGTCCTGGTAGAAACAGAGCTTGCTGTGGTCCAGCATCCCAGTACCGGCCGATGTTTTGGCCATTAATGAAGACTACACCCTTACTCCAACCCTGCATGGGGACAACATTTATAACCAAATATTGGACTCTCATTCTGATGGCACCCATTGGTGAGCAAGTGATGTAATGCTACATTTCTCAAAATCTGTTTAGATGAAGAAACAAACTCATCTACTTATTGAATGGTCTGAGGGTGAGTCCATTTTAAGCAAATGTTCATATTTGGGCGAACTATTACTTTAGGTGTTCAAATCTTGTCTTAATTAAACTCACTGGCAGCTTGATGAAAGTGTCACTGGGATATCCATTCACGAATAACCTTCCCTGGAAAAATCCTGGGAAGCTTGGTTTGTTAGGGACGGGCTTCCAAGGTGCCCTGTACAAGCTGAAATAAAAGCATTGAAGATTACGAAGTAGTTTTTTTATCTTTTATGGCCTGTCACATAGTAAGATTTTACTCACCTGTCAATAAAGTCAGGAGTCATATCAAGGCTATATGTTGTGAAGTCTCTAAGAGGTGTATGATTCAATAAAATGTTCCCAACAATACCTGAAAACAGATTTTTGAATAGTTGGATGCTAGTTATATGTTTCAGAGAGACCGTGACATCTTAAAACACAAAGCACTGATGATCATTAACTGTACCTTTGCGCTGGTTGTCCATGTCTCTACTGTAATGTACACGGCCACAGTTCTCCACCAGCAGACTCAAAGTGCGTTTCTCCTACAGATAATCAAAGTCTGATCAAAAATACAGCACAAACAGTAATATTTTGAAATATTATCATTTAAAATACCCATTTTCTATTTAAATATACTTTAAAATGTAATTTGTTCCTGTGAGAAAGCTGAATTTTCAGCATCATTTCTACAGTCACATGATCCTTCAGAAATTGTTCTAATAAGCTGATTTGCTGCTTAAGTAACAACTTCTTATTATCATCAATATTGAAAACAGCGTGTTTTTGTGGAAACGGTGATGCATTATTTTCAGGATTCTCTGGTAAAACATTATAAATATCTTTACTGTCACTTTTTGATCAATTTAATGTTTCCGTGCTGGATTAAAGCATTCATTTTCTTTCAAAGAAAAATCTTACTGACTCTAAGGATTTTGAACTGTAGTTTGTGTTTTATAAATGACATTAATAGATACAAAATGGGATAGATATAATTACAAGATCTTACAATTATAAAATACTGTTTCTTAATACACCAACTCAACGTTAACAGAACAAAAATATAAAGATGTGAAACATAAAATCATACCTTTCCATCAGAAACAGCTAATTCTAGATTTCTGTGGTGAAAAATGCCAATGAAACTTTGGTTCACAAAAACCTGGGGGAATCCTGATTAAAATGAAATAGAGCAGATGCATATTCATAGACAACAGCACAGCGTGACTGTTTATCTGCACTAACCAGGGCTCTGTCTTGAATGTTGCGTCCGGATTTTAAAGAGCCGCCTCTGATGATGGTGGTCTCATAGAGGGTGTATCCATACGCCTGGCCGTTACCGTTATTCCCCGGCAGATTCTCCATATTGACCGGGAATTGGGATTTGAAAGGCTTGAAGGTCAAGAAGTTGGATTTTGGGATTCATTTCTCAGGGTAAATATTTCTGTTTCTCGAGATAAGTCAGGGTTAAGTAGACTTCTTACCTCATGTGTGTATGGCAGAGCGTCCCACAGGGACAGGTGCTGGAACAATATGGCCACCTCGTATTCCTCTTTCCAGCGGAGACCAGGCATCTCAGGAAGGATTTCACCTGAAGAGCATCGCAGAAATCAGCACAGCTCAGAAAACACGTGAACGTTATTATTAGACACAATGTGGTAACTTCTCAAAAAGGCTACATGGGCAGGAGGAAAATAATATTAAATAATATGTGAAAACCATTCAAAACAAATATATTGGTGGATTTTGATGTGAGAGGACAACAGGGGATGGACTTTTGCATTGGAGGAAGCATTATTATGGATTACGTTCAGGTATTTTGTCCAGAAGCAGTAGTTCAGGGGTGTTAAACACAGTTCCTGGAGGGCCCGAGCCCTGCAGAGTTTAGATCTAACCCTAATTAAACACATCTGATCCAGCTGATCAGATCCTTCAGGATCATTTGAAAACTAGATGGGTTGTGTGTTGGAGCAGGGCTGAACAAAACTCTGCAGGGCTGCCTCTGCAGTAATGAAAACAAACTTAATGATGGGTTTTTTTCTTACAAACACGCACCTTTTCACTTCACTTTATTGGATTATTGTGATGTTTTTATCAGCTGTTTGGACTCTCATTCTGACGGCACCCATTCACTTCCATTTCAATTGGTGACTAAGTGATGCAATGCTACATTTCTCCAAATCAGTTTTGACAAAGAAACAAACTTGGATGGCCTGAGGGTGAGTACATTTTCCTTTTTGGATGACTCATTACTTAAAGGATCACATACTGTTGAAATTGCTGAGAAGATCTCGGAGAAGATGGTACTTTGGTGTGTAATCTCCTGCTTCTGTCAGAGGAGCATCATAATCTAAAACAAAGAAAGAAAGGCTTGTGTTACGTGTTTTCAAATACAACACTGTTCTGCTGCTTTTTCAGTCCTACATGAAATGCTTGTGCTCTACTTGATAGCGCCACACACTGGCCATATTGTGAAGTACAACATCAGTTCAGCAAAAACGAAGATCGCAATCATCACCCTCAACCACATGTTGTTCCAAACCTGACTTCCTTTTTCATGTGAAACATAAAAAGAAGATTTCTTTAATGATATCGTCTGTTTATTCTAAGTGCACGCTCATTTGCGTCTTTAAATTCTCGAGCTCGTTGTAGCAGGATGGATTCTGATTGGTCAATGTTTGTATCGTTCATCAGCTGGAAAAACATGATTCCAATGATCTTTCTCTGTGCTTTTAGCATTATAGCTGTGGCGTGGACTTTGCTATTTTTTAATATTGAGAACGATTTTTAGAACTACATCTTTATGGTTATTGTGCTTGGTGAGAACGGGCCTTAACACAAACCATAGCTTGTAACCAGAGCTTTGTAAGAAGGCTTGGCCAATGCTCCATTCATGAAGCCAAAGTTTGTCCCTCCGTGGAACATGTACAGGTTGATGGACATTCCTCGTCTCAGTATCTCTCTTACCACAGCAACCAAGTCTATATTAGAAAGGACATTTCATATCAGTGCTTTGGCCCTTTATGTTCATCATGTTTAAAGGCAATTTGTCAAATAATGAATATAAATAAATAAAACACTTATATTAATAAAAAAAAGTATAATAAAACAAATGAATTATTATGGTTTAAATTGTTCATTTAAAATATTAAAATATGATTTATTACTTGTTCTATTCATTTCCGTTTGATTGTGTGTGTGTGTGTGTGTGTGTGTGTGTGTGTGTGTGTGTGTGTGTGTGTGTGTGTGTGTGTGTGTGTGTGTGTGTCATATGACATCATCTTACCCTCTGCTGGTAAACTATGGTGTAAACCGCCCATCCATCAGACCTTCCCGTCCAGAGCTCCATCACCAGCACAGGACTGTTAGGCTTCATGCATGGTTAAAGTAATATTAAACGTTTCATATAACACTTTCATTTACAAAACAAATGAAATATCTACCTGTACTGTTTCCAGATATTTGATGTCATCATAATTTATTTTCTGTAGATTTAGAGTTCTTAAAGCTGTGATGGAGGAAAGAATATTTGACAGCAATCACTTTTTGTTAATATCTAAACTACTGTTCAAAACTGGCTTCTGTATTTGTGTGTGTGTGTGAGTAAGAAATGAATACATTTATTCACCAATGATGCATTACATTGACCAAAAGTGAAAAAAGGAAAGAACAAAGTATCACAATTTTCCCAAAATATTAAGCAGCGCAACCGTTTTCAACTTTGATAATAAGAAGTGTTTCTTAAGCAGCAAATCCGCATATTAGAATGATTTCTGATCATTTAACAATCACCCTCACACACCTGTAAGTAACTGATAGGAGTGTAGGAAAAACAACCAGAAAAGCTCAAAACTTCAAACTAAAAAGAATAAATCATGTATCAAAATATTTATTAACAATGTTTTGGTCCATGACCTTCATCAGACATATAAAAACAATTCAATCTAAAACAACACATGACCAATCACTGCGATTATTTTTGCATTAATAGTTTAATTCTTGTGTTTTATTTGTACCTCCTTGGACACCACCATATTTTAGACCCTCATGGTCGTCTGATGTTAGGAGAACTTCACTGATGCCTCGTTCTTGGAGAGCCTGGAATAAATTGAATCAAAATCGAGAAAAAGCATGACATCTGAGTTTGGAATGTTCATATATACTGTACCTCTTTGATAAATGACATGTAGTTTCCATCTCTTGCATGTGATCCATATTTGTTCTCCACTTGAACGGCAATGATAGGCCCACCTTTCTTAAACTGACATCATATAAGGCCAACATCAAAGATCACTCAGAGTACATTTATTAGCACTTGATGTGTTTCAAAAAGAATCCTACCTGGAAAGGCACCACTTTGGGAATGAGCTTATCGAAGTACACGTTCACAGCCGCTATGAATCCTGGGTAAGTGGTTCGCAGCATCATCTCTCTATCACGCAAAAGCCAGCTGAGGAAGTGGTTTGTTTGTGGTGATAGAAGTAGAACAAATTGATCTTTCTGTGTGATGTTACACTTCACATTGACAGTCCACTTTAGACATTCTGCTTGCAACTAGCTGTCATTAGAATATTAGTAGACTGGTAAGTTGAGGTTAGTATAATAACATACACTTGTAAAGACTGCTTTGTAGAATGTCTGTTGGAGGAGCATCTGTAAGTAAATGTGTAAATGCTAGTAGAATGTCTAAAGTGGACTACCATAATAGTGTTACCCAGTTTGAAGACACACCAAATATTCAACTGTAGCTCTTTGTAACAGGTTTTTTTTATCCCCTCATGACATGCATTATCACAAAGTGTGGCAGATCATTTTGGTTTGATCAAATGCTGCCTTTGCTTGCTGCCTCACAGTTTATAATCACATTTTCTCTGGAATTTGCAGGATATATGACTTAAAAATTGCGCTACATATGAGCTGTTTATATTTAATTCAATGGCAGAAATCACCTGGGCAGTCCTCCTAGGTCAAGGTCAGAGCCTATGTATGGGCCAGGACGTAAAATTACCCAGAGTCCCACCTCTGCAGCCAAGTGAAGGAAACTCCTGTGAAATGGATGGGCAAAAAAAAAATGAGATGCCTAAAAATGATCAGATAGAAGTCACAGAATTATAAATAAACTATCAAATGAATAGCTAAAATAAACAAATACATGGTCCTGTGGCTCAGTGGTAGAGCATTGCGTTAGCAGCGCAAAGGTTGTGGGTTCAATTCCCAGGAACACATACTGACAAAAATGTATAGCCTGATTGCACTGTAAGTTGCTTTGGATAAAAGCGTCTGTTAAATGCATAAATGTAAATGTAAAGCATTTAACAAAATAAATAAAAATGATATAAACATTGAATGAATATCTTAAATAAATAAACTCTTTAAAATGAAGGTTCTTTATTGGCATCAATGGTTTCACAAAGAATCTTTACCATCTTTTTATTCCACAAAAGGTTCTTTAGATTATTCAAATGTTCTTCACATTAAAAAAAGGTTATTTTAAGATCTGTTCACTGAAAGGTTCTTTGGGGAACCAAAACTGGTTCTTCCATGGCTTCGCTGTGAAACCCCTTCTGGAACCTTTATTTTTAAGAGTGTATGTGAAAGTTTGAATCTGTAAAGTTAATTATTAAACAAAATGTATTGCCATTTTAATAAAGTATTTCACTAACTAACTAAACAAATAAATGTATGCTTGAAAGCTGGAATTAGTAAAGAAGCATAGTTATCTTTTATAAATTAAATAAATATTTGAAAGTTATAGAAACACATAATACTTAAAAATTGCGATTTTCTTAGTTAAAGTGTTTAACAAAACAGAAAATAAATGTGTGGAAGTTGTAATTTGTAAAGAAGCATAATTAATTATTTAGAACTGAATTATTGTCATTTAATAATTAACAATAACAATGTTTTCTGTAACCACTTGATCACATGACCGTTTCTACCTCACCATTTACAGCTTCAGCTTCAGATTTGAAAAGATCTGTACATTTGGCAGTGATAGTCATTCTCCAGATGGAGGGTTGTGTTGTTATGAAGAGCAACGATCTACATTAATGATGTATTCCCAGTGCTGTGCAGATAATGATGCAGACCAGGATGAAATGAGAACAAAGTCCCTCTTGACAACAGCAGACGACAGTATTGTCAGAGGACCGGCAACAGGAGCTCTCGGAGATGTTTGTCTAACTACTGTGAAAGTGCAACAAGGCATTAAATGGAGGTGAGATCCTTCCAGGATCAAAATACACAGCAGATCTAGCGCTAATGTTCTCACATGAGGGAATTAGGGGAAGGATAGGGAGGATTTCTTACTCTATGTCAAGGCCTCCCTGGAAACGTAGTTCTCCTTTCTCTGGCTGATGGAGAGACCATGGCACATCACTGCAAGACAAACACCGTCTGACTAATGCTTCTCAATATCATTGACTGATTGTCCATTTTAAACCTACACAGTGAGAGTGTTGAGACCACAGGCTTTCATTTTCACCATCCGATCCTTCCAGTAAGCTCTGGGCAAGCGGAAGTAGTGTAAAGAGCCCCCCAGAATACGAAAGGGCTTTCCTCCCAGAGTGAACTGAGAAGAGTTCACCCTCAGACCCATTGATCGATTTATCTTTCCGCTCGGACCTCTGGACACACAACAAGAGAAACACTGAGAGAACATGAAACCTTTTCCTCAGGAAATGTATTCTGAAATAAACCCTTCAATAGCTAAATCACTAAACTAACACATAAATAAATAAATACATGAAAGATGGAATTTGTTAAAAAAGCACAGTTAATAGTTTTCCCATTAATATTAACATACAAACGCACTTTAACAAGCGCACATTAAAATACAGTGTAACTAAATACTAAAAAATACCCATGCTAATGCTGAGATGAAGTGAATTATAATTTATTTTGATGTAGCCCATTCCTTCTGTGTAGCTGCATGCAAAAGATTTCGAATATAAAAAATTAAACATTAAATAATTTTTAACTTGGAATAAAATTAGCCTTACCTGAAGTGTTGGTATATAATAAAGCACGCGATACTCAAAAACAGAATAACATATCGCCTCCTATGATTGTTTCTTAAACTGAAAACAGCCATGCTTTCCTTATTTAAGAGCTATGAAATATTTAAAATATATTCTGAAGTAAAGTGCCCAACAGTATCTAGTAAAAGGCAGTGACATTTAAGAGGCAACTTTCCAGGAACAAACAGAAAGCGTCACTTGGGTAACCGCGGTGTAGTTCCTGTCAATCAGTGGGGTGTAAAACTACAAGTCCCGTCATATGTCAGACCGCACCACGCATGCGCAGCTACAGTGGCCTGATGCTGTTTTGTTGAGAGCTTGAGAAAAGATAGTGAAACTTCAAGGCATCAGGAGAAGATAACATTTTTGCCTAAATAGGCACATGAGGTACGATGTGCTGGATTGATACGTTGACGTGCTTTCTGTGGTTATAGGTGTCCGATAATATCTGTTAAAGTAGATTTTTGCTGTAGTTAGCTGCTCAGCTAATGATCTACTGGCTAATGCTGCTGGCTTTGTTGTTTTCCAGAGAACTGCTCCATCAAACTGCTTCGTGACAATGTTTTTTTATGATCGAAATTATGATAATCTTATTTGAAATATCATCTGTGGGCCTCTAAGTTCCCTCTAATAAAATTGAAGACACATTATTTAATTTCAGTGTTATTGTTTTTTCAAAGCTGCTGGATCAAATGGCTTAACACTGAAATTAAAGCATGGAAAAGTTATGAATAGTGCTGTCAAATAATTAACCGTGATTATTTGCATCCAAAATAAAAGTTTTTGTTTATATAGTAGTATATGTGTATGTACTATGTATATTTATTATGTATATATAAATACACACACATGCATGTATATATTTAAGAAAGATGTTACGTTTATATATGAAATGCATTTATATATAATATAGATTATATTAATATAAATATATACATGTAAATATTTTCTAAACACATGCTGTATGTGTGTGTCTGTATAATTACTTAATAAATATACACAGTACACACACAAGCTTTTATTTTGGATGCGATTAATCATTTGACAGCACAAGTTATGAAGTCTCGGATACAAAGAGTTGTCTTTCTCTGGACAGTTTGCAGGCGTGTCCTCCTCCTGTCATGAGATCTTGCCTGGCCCCTGGCTGTCCCTCCTGCGGTTGATGACTCTGCAGCCGGTGTGGAGATGACGGACAGTGTCAGAGCGTTTGTCCGCAATGTGGCGACGGTCAGAACCTAATTTTACATCTAATAAACCTTATGTTTTAATGTCTTATGACTTGAAATAACATCAACATCTGTAAGTTCTTGGTGTTGGGTCCTAGCTGGAAACACAAGCTTGCCTTTTAATATTTTTAATGCAAATAATAGAATGATTTCTAAAGGAACAATCTTCCCGTTTCATTTTAGGGGATCAAGGACTCCATCCTGGGCATTGGAACGATCTCCAAGCTCGATGCTCGGATTCAGCAGAAGAGGGAGGAGCAGAGGAGGCGTAGAACGAGCGGGGCCCTGGCGATGAGACGGGCTCAGAGCGAGGAACGGAAACAGGATAGGTATCAATGCCATCCGAAATCGTTTATTCAGTTATTATAATACTATCAGTCCTAATAAAATGTTTCTTTTAATAGTGAACCAAAACTAGCAAGTCGAATATTTCAGTGCTGTGCCTGGAATGGTGGCATATTTTGGGTATGTTTCTCAATCTCTTATTGGCCAACTATGCATTGGTTAAACAATTCCATTAAAAAATCCCATTTGTTTTCTCTCACAGCTAAGCCTGTTCCTGTTTTATCGGGTGTTTATCCCATTGCTGCAGTCCCTCACTGCTAGAATCATTGGTATGCGGTGATTTTAAGGAACTTTCATGTCATATAATCCAGATATGTCTTTGTATTTATGCTTGTCCTGCTGATCTGGTTTCAGGTGACCCTTCGCTGCATGGTGACGTGTGGTCCTGGCTGGAGTTCATCCTGACATCTGTATTCAGTGCTCTCTGGGTTCTGCCTCTCTTTGTGCTTAGCAAGATAGTCAATGCTATTTGGTTCCAGGTGAGACTTTTTTTTGTGTGCATACTTCCTTTGTGCACTGTTCCTGTGGCTCAGTGGTAGAGCATTGCATTAGCAGCACAAAGGTTGTGGGTTCGATTCCCAGGGAACACACATACTGACAATAAATGTATAGCCTGAATGCATTGTAAGTCACTTTGGATAAAAGCGTCTGCTAAATGCATAAATGTAAATCTAATGAGTGGCTTGCTGGTTTGATCGTGAAATCAGCATTCTTGTAACTAAGCAGTTTTATTAGAGCACCCACACACAATCACACATTCTTCACAGTGATTTGCAATGCTTATAGAGTTAGGCAGGACTTTTATTGTGGTAAAATCATCAGCATGCCCAAGTTTCTATGTACACTTGTACCGTACAAAAGTTTGGGGTTGTTAAGATTATGTTTATGACTGAAGTCTCTTATGCTCACCAAGGATGCATTTATTTGATCAAAAATACAGTCAAAGCTAAAATCTTGTGGAATTTTATTACGGGTTTAAATAACTGTTTTCTATTTTTATATATTTAAAAATATAATTAGTTATTGTGATGTCATAGCTGCATTTTCAGCATCATTACTCCAGTCTTCAGTGTCACATGATCAGATGTTGATTTGGTGCTCAAGAACCACATAGGCTTTATACATACATATCTGTTTTGTAATATTTGTAATATAAAGTTGTGTTTTGCTGGGCAGGACATTGCTGATCTGGCGTTTCAAGTGTCTGGACGTAAAGCTCAGTCTTTTCCCAGCGTCAGCAAGATCATTGCAGACATGCTCTTCAATCTTTTGCTCCAGGCCCTCTTCCTCATTCAGGTAGAAGATTACTGAAATCTTTACATCTCCACTCAACTTGTTTATCTCTCTAATTCAAACATACTTTTATGTCTGTTGTTTTTTAGGGATGGATTGTGAGTCTCTTCCCCATTGATGCTATTGGTCAGCTGGTCAGTCTCCTGCACATGTCTCTGCTCTACTCACTTTACTGCTTTGAATATCGCTGGTTTAATCACGGTAAGTGTGTGACTCCTGATCAATCAGAGTGATAAACCATCAGAGTATCTACTTTAAACTTTACCTGTTTGGATTGTGTCTCTTCTGAAGGGATTGAAATGCACCAAAGGCTGTCAAACATTGAGAGAAACTGGCCGTATTACTTTGGCTTCGGTTTGCCCATGGCACTACTGACTGCACTGCCCTCGTCATACATCATAAGGTACAATCAGAGTCCATTTCGACGACTCCTCACCATCTTTTAGTCTGATTGTGATTAAAGAGAGAGTCCACCCAAAAATTGTCATCAACTACTTGCTCTCTTGTCATTTCAAACCTGTTCTTACTTCTGCTGAACACAATAGAAGATATTTTGAAAAATCTGCTTTTTGGTCCATACAATGGAAATCGATGGGAACCAAAACTAGTTAGTTTCAAGTTTTTTCAAAATATCTTCTTTTGTGTTCAGCAGAAGTAAGAACAGGTTTGAAATGACATGAGGGTGAATAAATGTCAACTTTATTTTATGTAATATTTATTATGTAATATCACTCTGAGACATCCCTAGTGTTTTCCTATCCATGTGTTATATTCCAGCAGCGTTTATATTATTATGTTTAATGTCTGTAAGACTACTAGTCTTGTACTCTTTCTTCCAGCGGCTGTTTATTCTCCATTCTCTTCCCGCTCTTCATCATCAGCGCCAATGAAGCAAAGACCCCAGTCAAAATCTAGTAAGTGTTTTTGTTTTGCTTTACTTAAAGGTGCTGTATGTAAGTGTTTGACTCTACTGAAGCATACGAATACCATATGTTTGCAGATATTTAAGAAACTTGCAAAGTTAACATACTTGTTTTATTTGAGTCAGTTATTCTCATTTGAAAATGTCCGGCCTGGAATGTCGGTCTGTGTTTTGATTTGTGAAACCCGCCCACTGCCAGTTCACCCAATTGTATTTCGACACCCCGGAACACACAGCGTATTTCATTTCATTCATTGTCATGTGTGCGCATTCCTGTTGGTGTCATCAGTCTGGCAACCTGCATCAGAGGAGAAAAAAAACTAGGTGTCAATCCTACATATACAGCACCTTTAAAAGTTAATAAAAATAGATTTTATTGCTGATAACTTTGCCATTTTTTTTCAAACATCGCAGCCACTTCCAGCTCCGCCTCTTTTCCCTGGTCGTCCTCATCAGTAACAAACTGTTCCACAAGACGGTGCACCTGCAGAGCTCCCTCACGACCTCCACGTCCTCTGAGAAGCTGCCCTCGCCTCACGTGTCCCTGACGTGTTAGCAACCCAGTGACCTCTTTCGGGAGTCCCATTTCGGTTCAGTTTGAAAGAGTCAGGTTTGATGGGAAAAGTGTGCATTGTCTGTCGATGTTCTTCTGAGGGATGAATGGGACGGGTTAGTAATGTGTTTGGGACTTGATCTCCTTGTGCCGACTTTCATGATTCTCTGTGATTTTTGTTGGACTATTTTTGTACCCATGTGCCATTTGGGTGATTTCTAGAGACAGCACAAAGAACTCCGCGTGCACATTTTCTGTGAACTGGCTTCCCTCCTCTTTTAGGCCGTGTAGTTTCCATATCATCACATTTTATCTATTTATGGCCTTTTTAATTTTATGTAATGGCTTTTTCTGCTTTGTGAGGCCTAGACACATGACACATTTGTTTCTCTGTTAGCACTAAGCTCTATGACATGCTTTAGCTAATGACTTAAGGAATGGATGAGTAGAAAAAGGCCTCAGTGTCCCCCAGTGGTTTGTTTTTCTGCACTGGAATCTGGACTAAACTGAAAAGCAATCAAATTGAAAGACAAATGTATGCAAGGGATGTTTCTTGAGCTAAAATGTTGTCAGTTGTCTGTTAGTCGTTTTAAACGTATTACTTTATTGACTACACATCGTAATGGAATAGTTTGGCTGAAAATCATTTATTCACCCTCATGGTTTCTTTTATCTGTGGAACACAAAAGTAGATATTTTGCAGAATGTTAATGCCGCTCACGTCCCTATATCCTTATATTTGATGAAAAACAGCAGTGGACGTTCTTAGAAATGTCTCGTTTTGTGTTCCATAGAAGAAAATCATGTTAGGAACGACAGTCAATGATGGCAGGATCCCCCTGAACTGTTCTAGAAGTAACAATGTAAAACTCAAAAGGGAGCTGCTATTATTTGGTTTCTTTTATAATGTGTTTTTATTTAGGGAATACCATGTCAACATGATTCAGTGTCATCTGTAATGGCTCGGGGATGATTTCCAGCAGTATGCACATGCTTTATTAATCTGCTGCTGTCAGGTGACACTGCCAAACTGTGTGACACGTGTGAAACTGTTCTTTAAATGATCACAGATCCAGTTTCCAATGAATGCTGACATGTCAAGTGGATGTCTACTGTGGTGTGTGTTCCTGTAGTTTAGTACCTGGAACCTGTTTTGAAACATTTGAAACTGAAGCACATATTATGTCATTGTATCCATGGGGGGTGGGGTGGGTGGTGTGTATTTAAAAACAGTTTGTAATTATCGCCAGGAGTCAATAGTGTTACACCTACAGATGGACATTTGTGAGGGACATTTTGTAAAAGTATTACATTATTTCAATAAATTTGGTCTGTGTACTGTATTTGCACGTAATTGTCTTATTTTATTTTTACAATTTGGCTGATGTTTTTATCCAAAATGAATTTCATTGCATTGAAGAAATTTTCAGCAGTGTGCATTTACAAGATACGTTGTCATATTTTACTGTAACTCAGACTGATTTATTAAAATGTTTTAAATGATGTATTTTAATATATAGAACCAAATCAGCATGTTAGAATGATTTCTGAAAGATGTGACGCTGAAAACTGGAGTAATAGCTGCTTGAAATTCAGGGTTGCCATTACAGAAATAAATTAAATGTTTAAATATGTTAAAAAAGAAAACCGATATTTTAAATGGTAATAATATTTCACAATATTACTGTTTTACTGAATGTTTAATCAAATAAATACAGCCTTGGTGAGCATAAAGACGACTTTCAAAAACATTTAAAAATCTCAGTTATTCCAAATTCTTGACCTGCGGGGTACTGTATGTGTATTTTTTTTAATCATTTGTATAACCTTATTATAATATGTATTAGTCACAATACATGAGATAACTCAAATAACTTTTTTGCTGAAAGACAAAACAGACAACTTCTCCCAAATAAACACTTAGATTTAGAAGTATACAAAACTTCATGATTTTTTTTTCTTCTAGACATAAATCATTATGAACATGTAAGGGAAATTGTATCTAACAATTCAAATAACATATTCATGTTATGATAATTGATGGTTAAAGTTTTAAAGTCGACTTCTGCGTGGATTTCAACATTGCTGACTGTCTTTCTCCCATTAGGACACGTCATATTTGGAGCGCCATGCGGAACTAGACTTGACCTGCTTGAATGACATCTCGAAGACCAATCAGCGAACGCCGTTCTCTCGGAATCGTGACGCTGAGCCAATTAGCGCCTCTCTACGTGGAGGGGCGGGTCTTGATTCGCAGAGAGGGTTGTGTGTGTAAAAGTGTGGAAGGGTTGGAGTGAGTGAACCGCCGATGAATAAGATTGGTAATTTTGCACGTTTATAATTTATAATCTCATTTATTGCAACTATACGGGTTTGCTGTCATTACATTTACTCCCGTGCATCAAATAACCCATTTACGTATAGTAAAAAAAAGCTTGGGGAGGTGTAAGATAGGTGTGATATTAGCTAACGTTAGCAGCTAAGGAGCTAATCAAGACTTTTATTAGTTTATTGTCACGAATAGTTTATCAGGAGAACACAGAATTTACGTGCATACTGATAATCTCTGAGTTGATTTATCTGTTCGTACATGTGTGAAGTATTAATGAGTATGGTTTTGTATAGGAATTGTGCACAAACTGGCTCTTCCTGATTTTATAGAGTTGACACTTTAACATATGACATAATATGCATATTTATGCATTTCTTAAACCGCTTTATCCTCTACAATTCATATTTGACGCTTAATTGATATGAAAAACCTTTTTAATCCGATAAAAAATAAATAGTATGATTGTATAGAAGTTTAAATCTGCCAAAATGCGCTTACTGCTTGTACATAGTTTGTTGTTAAAGGAGCCCTATCCTACACTTCTCTAACATTATATATTTTCCCCTAAAGCGTATGTATAGTTTAAATTGTATCACCATTAACAGTTGTATTAACATGCTCTTGTTGTCCATTTTGTCAGGTTTCAAGAGCTAGTCCTGCCTCTTGTGTGTTAAGATGACCAAGCTGGGCTTCTTGCGTCTGTCCTATGAGAAACAGGACACCCTGCTGAAGCTGCTCATCCTGTCTATGGCAGCCATCCTGTGTGAGTGGATACACGTCCCTTTAAGTCAGACTCCCTGTTTGTCAACTGTCCTCTAAATCTGTCTGTCTTCTCATTTTCCTCCAGCGTTCTCCACCAGACTGTTCTCTGTGCTTCGCTTCGAGAGTGTCATCCATGAGTTCGATCCGTAAGTGCAGCTTTCTCGTCATTATTATAGTGCACCAGCATCCAAACATCTGTTTAAAAGGGTGTCCTGTTTTTTGTTGGCAGGTATTTCAATTACCGGACCACTCGGTTCTTGACAGAAGAGGGCTTTTACAAATTCCATAATTGGTTTGATGATCGGGCTTGGTATCCACTTGGGAGGATTATAGGAGGCACCATCTATCCGGGTACATCTTAATGACACTAAGTTTAAAATGTATAGCAATATAAGTTTAGTTGTGCCTTTCAGCCACTTGTGGCTTGCCACCAATTACAAAAGCTGGATTTCTATATCTGATGGTTGATAAAACTGGTGGAGGTCTAAATGTAAACCATATTTAGGGACTCTTTGACTATCAAATGTATAGCAACAGGCTAAAACCACTTCAAAAAGTGTAGCAACTATGTGTTGTTTCTTTTTCCCCACAGGGTTGATGATCACATCTGCGGCTCTGTATCATGTGCTACACTTCTTCCACATCACCATCGACATCCGCAATGTGTGTGTGTTCCTTGCCCCTCTCTTCTCCTCCTTCACTGCTATCGTCACCTACCACTTCACCAAAGAGCTCAAGGTGAGATGAACCTCAGCACTTGTCCATCACACACACAAGCTCATTATTTGTCTAGCTAACTTTCCTAACTGAGTAACACTGTGTGTCGCAGGATGCAGGCGCAGGGCTGCTGGCTGCCGCCATGATCGCAATCGTCCCTGGATACATCTCCCGTTCTGTGGCAGGCTCTTATGACAATGAAGGTATAATCTGGTCTCAGAAATATGTGTTCAATTTCTCAAATTGATCGATATGGTAAGGGTTTATTGAAACGGTTTTGATGCCTTTAAAAAGGCCTCATTAGGAAATGTTTTAGAATTTCTGTCAAATATCAAATTGAAATGTGTACACTACTGTTCAAAAATATGTTTTATCTTTGGTAACAAAGTACTTTTAATTCAGCATGGACACATTCAATTGCTCAAAAGTGAGTTTCAATTAAGCAAAGAATTTTGTAAAAATACTCACATTTTCTTTACAAAAATAGTAATTTTCAACATTGTTAATAAGTTATAAAGTTATAAAATAATACAACATTTCACAATATTCTTGTTTTTAAGTGGGTATAAGAGAATTCTTTAAAAACAAACAAACAAAATCATACATACAACATTTTTGAATGGTAGTGGGGATAAATGTTTATAATATATTTTTTCCTTCTATGTCGTTGTTTTAAAATATACTGAAAAATTAAAAGGATTCATATATATTTAGAGTTTACTTTGATTTAATATATGTTTATATTAAATATATAATACTTCTTTGTGATGTAAAGGAATCGCCATTTTCTGCATGCTGTTGACGTACTACATGTGGATCAAAGCAGTGAAAACAGGCTCCATTTATTGGTCGTCCGTGTGCGCGCTGGCATATTTTTACATGGTGAGCCACCTTTGAGATTGTCACAGCAAATCAATAAGTTATCTTAATTAAATACACAAAATACATTGTTTCAATAACACAATAACTGTGTGTTGGTGTCAGGTGTCCTCCTGGGGTGGTTACGTGTTTCTGATTAACCTCATTCCCCTGCACGTGCTGGTGTTGATGCTCACCGGCCGCTTCTCTCATCGCATCTATGTGGCGTACTGCACAGTCTACTGCCTGGGCACCGTCCTCTCCATGCAGATCTCTTTTGTTGGATTTCAGGTAAGGAGTTGAACATCAGTTACCAAATATGAGTAATTACTATAACATGAATTTCCAAACAGATGAATAATCTCTCTTTCTTTCTGTTTTTGTAGCCCGTCCAGTCCTCTGAACACATGGCTGCATTCGGGGTGTTTGGCCTGTGTCAGATTCACGCCTTTGTCGATTACCTCCGGAGCAAACTGAACACGCAGCAGTTTGAAGTGTTGTTCAAGAGTGTCATTTCGCTGGTCAGTGTCGTCCTGCTCTCTGTAGGCACAGTGCTCATGCTGACAGGTGAGAGGAGACACTCCCATTCAAATATAAACATTTGATATTATATATTTTCTTAAATATCGTTTTTATTTTATGAAGTATTTATTTATGGTCTTTTAAATATTATTTATTATTATTTCTAAATAGTTTGTTTTTGTATTGGCATATATTAGGGAAAATCTCACCTTGGACTGGCCGTTTTTACTCTCTGCTGGATCCATCATACGCCAAAACAACATCCCCATCATCGCCTCTGTGTCTGAGCACCAGCCCACCACCTGGTCCTCCTACTACTTTGACCTGCAGCTTCTGGTCTTCATGTTTCCAGGTTCCTGCGGCTGCCTTTTGTCTTTAAACCATCAGACCACTTTTGTTATTGTTAACTAAAATGATGGATTCTTTTCACTTCTCTTGGGTTCTCAGAAGTGCAAGTCATAATAGTTGTTTAGATTTGTGAAGTGGTGAAAGGAAACTAAAAATAGTTTTGTGTTCTCATTTGCCCTAAAAGCAAAATAAAGAATTAACAATAGCATTTCTATGACCATGTCTAAAAGCGATGTCATATTTGCTGTTACTCCCCCCAGCTGCTGTGCTAGAAACACTTATGCAGCAGTGTTAACTAGTTTGATGTATTTTATGTTATAAATGTACATACAATTAGAAAATATACAAAAACTTTGCTAGATTTACAATGTTAATAACTGTGGAAACACATCATCATAGTCTGTGAAAAGGGTCCATTAAATAAATATTTTTTGTTGATTGAAATAAAGCAAATATAAAAATCAAATTTAGCTAAACTTAAATGAAAATTGCACATAACACATTGTCTAGTAAATTAAATACAATAAGTTTATGTTGAAGTATTAAAATTACTAAAATAAATTAAAACTTAAAATGACAAGCATAACAAAATCACTAAAATGAAAACGGAAGATGTAAATTTAATTTAGTAAAATTAATTTAAAAGATAGCAAATGTAAAATATTAATAAATAATATTGTAGTATATCAAAAAATATGCATTACAGTGCATCATATGCATTAATCGTCATCTCTTGTTTCTCCAGTTGGTCTTTATTACTGCTTCAATAACCTCTCCGATGCCACGATTTTCATCATCATGTATGGCGTCACCAGCATGTACTTCTCAGCTGTGATGGTAAAACACTTTAACTTTATATTCTTCAATATTTGAAGTCAATTTATTGGCATTTCTTTTAACATTTCTTTTCTTTTGTTCTGCTCAGGTGCGTCTCATGTTAGTCCTGGCTCCCGTCATGTGCATCCTGTCTGGCATCGGCGTTTCTCAGGTCCTCACCACCTACATGAAGAACCTGGATGTCAGCAGACCGGACAAGAAGTCCAAAAAGCAGCAGGACTCCACTTACCCAATCAAAAACGAGGTACCATCAATGCTCTTCTTGTTTCTCAGCTTTCCTTAAACCGTTGGTTCACTCAGTGATGTTGGGCTCTGATTGGTCCGTAGGTGGCGAGTGGGATGATTCTGGTTATGTCGTTCTTCCTCATCACATACACCTTCCACTCCACCTGGGTGACCAGCGAGGCATACTCCTCCCCGTCTATTGTGCTCTCCGCCCGCGGTGGTGACGGCAGTCGCATTATCTTCGATGACTTCAGAGAGGCGTATTACTGGCTCAGACACAACACACCAGAGGTCAGTGAGATCTGACATGACGCTGACCCTCATGGACTTCTTTAGATTCCAAGCGGTTTTGCTCATCTCGCATTACTTTTGTGTGTTTACAGGATGCTAAAGTCATGTCGTGGTGGGATTATGGGTATCAAATAACAGCAATGGCCAATCGAACGATTCTGGTTGACAACAACACATGGAATAACACTCACATCTCCAGAGTGGGTCAGGTGAGGATGTAGTTGATATAGCTTGAACTACAAAAATATTGTTTAGCTTTTTACAGTTTTTATACTTTGGACATTTTCTTCTTCGCAGGCTATGGCCTCCACTGAGGAGAAAGCCTATGAGATTATGCGAGAATTGGATGTTAGTTACGTCCTGGTGATCTTTGGTGGACTGACGGGATATTCATCTGATGGTACGGGTTCAGATGCATTTTGACCCACGGAAGCAACTTTGTGGTTCTTAATGTTTGAATTGTAGTATCTGGATTGGATGGAACCTAAATAACATGCAAAAATGAATACGCTTGTGTGTTTGTTTTAGACATTAATAAGTTCCTGTGGATGGTCCGTATCGGGGGCAGCACGGACACAGGGAAGCACATAAAGGAACACGACTACTACACACCCACCGGAGAGTTCCGTGTGGACCGTGAGGGGTCCCCCGTCCTGCTCAACTGCCTCATGTACAAGATGTGCTACTATCGCTTCGGCCAGGTCTACACCGAAGCCAGTACGTATCTCCTGTGTGCTTTGTCTTTCTTCTTTCTTTCTTTTTCTCTAATTATTTACCATAGTTGATCAGTTAGATGTTTATCCAATTAATGTAGTTATGCCCACCTTAAAATCTTTTCTTCATTCATTTCTTGTGATTGAATATTATTTTATTATTATTTTATTGATTAATATTAATTTAATGAATATTACTTTTAAAATTTCATAGTAATTAAGAGCAATTTTAGTATTTACACACACACACACACACACACACACACACACACACACACACACACACACACACACGCATATATATAATAGTTCATATTTTAAATGAGCTTTTTCAGTTTTGATTGTAATTGTAGTTTTTTTTTTTTTTTTTTGCTTTAATTCGTTTTATTAAAATGTTGTTTTATTAATTATTGCATTTCAACTTATTTTCAGTTATTTGCCAAGGCAAAATGTCTCTATATTATTTATATTCTTAAATGTGTATATATAATATAACATGTCTATATTTATTATTATTTCAGCTTTATTTCAATTAGTGTTTCAGCTATTTTAAACAGTTTTAGTTATGACACCAAATAATTATTAATTTAATTATTTTAATAAATATTTATTATAATTATTTTATTGAATATTATTTTAGATATTTTAGTATTATTTATATACTTTTGAAGAATTAATTAATATTTAGAAATAAATGAATATTTTATTATTTTCATAAATAACACATTATGGAAGTTAAATGAGTTGCAAATGTTTCATGTTGAGTTCTAGTTCAGGGTTTGAACAGAATAGTCTAAGAAGTTAGTGATGACTAGAATGAAACTCTACATTTACTTTTCTTTCCAGAGCGTCCTCCTGGTTATGACCGAGTTCGTAACGCTGAGATTGGCAACAAGGACTTTGAGCTGGATGTGCTGGAGGAAGCGTATACTACAGAGCACTGGCTCGTCAGGATATACAAGGTACATCTGAACTCACCTGTGCATCTTTAACCGTTACTGTCCCTCTAAACCATCTGAACTTCCACTGATGATCTCCTGCTTTACCTCCACAGGTCAAAGACCTGGACAACCGTGGCCTCTCAAGAACGTAAAACCCCAAATCCCACCCCTCTCCGGATCACACAGCACTGAACGTCTGCGGCCCCCATACCATGATCTGAGGAGAAAGCGGGAAGATTTTTATACTTTTGTTGTAATTGCAGAAAGAGATTTTCTTTTCGTACCTTTTTTCTTTTTTGTTTTATTTGATTGTCAAATGTGATGTTTACTGGGGGCAGAAGGTGTCAGATTATCACCTGAAAAGGTGAGAAAAAGGTTCATAAGTCATTTCTGCAATCAACTGGCCAGATAATTGTTTGATTTGTCTTTCAATGTGTGAATAAAGGAGTGACTGGGATTCAATTGATCTGTGTCTTTCTTTTTAACCATTAAAATCACATGCACCAGACCAGACTAAAATATAGACCTTGTATCAACACTTGTTAGTCCAAAAACCAAGCTGCCCATTTTAATAAATTTAAATAAAATAGATTCTTCCATAAATTAAAAAAACAATTATAATTTTGTCGTCTTGTCACTCAGCAGTGTCAACTGACGATCAGAATTTAGATGTTTTAGATTTCTTCTGTTTAGATGTTTTATGTTTTTTCGTTCACGATTGAAATTAATTTTACTCTGTATTTCGTCCAGTTTATGTAACAGCTGGTCAAAATTAAAATTACAGGTGAAAGTTAGTACATTTTTGCTTACATGGTACCTACTGGACACTAATGAACTACAGCTGTGGGCTGGTCCTGGTGTTGCGTCATTGTGAGCATGCGCACTAGATCAAATGAGTGTACGTTACGCTCCACAGTGAGCAGCGTGTCAGTGAGGAAGGTGATTAGTGTTGTCTTCTGCATACATGACTGTCTGTCGACAATAGCAATGTGGCGCAAGCTGTTCACCTCCGTCCCTGCTTTCAGAGCCCTTAAAGCGCCCTGTCGGACCCTTAAAAGCAGCAGCAGGGGAGCTGAAAGGGACTTTTTTAAAGGTAAGACGATTCAGTTAATATACATTAAGTTATGCCTTCGTTCGTTTATGTTAATATGAGAGTCGATAACCATCCAGTGTATGTATACTGTAAACAGAGACAAAGTCATGCGTGTCTTTCCTAAATTCTCGCATTTCGAATCCTACTATGACAGAAAGGTTAACTCATTAATAATTAATTTGGTCATGCTGACTTTGATTTGTAAACTTCCTTGGAGCGTCGAGACCACGTAATCTAATCAATATTCATGAGCCAAGCCTTTCTCGCAGCAGCTGTTCGTTCATTCGCTAACTGCGTAACGCCCGCTTGCTTTTTAGCAACTCAGTGAGCTCTACTGGTCGAACGTAGCGATGCGTAATTAATATTCATGAGCGTTGCTTTTGCTATAGTAGGATTTGTAAATTCGCATCCTGCATAACAAATATTATGCATATAATAGTAATTCAGTCCAGCGAAATATATTTGTTGTGTTTATTGTTACAGTAGATGAATACAAATTATAATTTTTGTATCCTTACATTTAATTTCTGAATAATTCTAGTCAGTTTCTGTTTTTTTTTTTATATATATAATATAATATAATTGCCAAACGAACTACGTTTTTTTCTTCTAGTATTTATATGTATAAATGAGAAATTTACTACAAAACAGCATTACATTCATAATAAAACTATCGGCTTCTGCAGATAAAACATACCTCATCTGTCTCATATGTAACTCATTGCAGATCTGGATGCTCAGATGCGGGTGTTTCGGGACAAAGCGGTCGCAGCGATGCCCGGCAGTGCCTGGAGCCCGATAGAGTTGACCCCTGGCCTGCCCCCGGAGAGGGCTGATGTGGTGATTGTAGGAGGGGGAGTCGTAGGATGGTCCGTCGCGTACTGGCTAAAGATGAAGGCGCGAGTGAGGGATAGTCTGAGAGTGCTGGTGGTGGAGAAAGACCCTACTGTGAGTTTTTTTCAAGGGCACTTGGGAGCATTTCTCAAAAACTAGTGAACATGTATTTGATGCTACAAAGGTGATGTCTATGTAGGTGACTCAATAAGTTTTAAAACACAATGTCTTCTATATACTGTGGAATTATGCTAATAATCATTTATTGATTTTTTTTTAAGTTTACTCATAAAAAAGAAACACTTCTTACCATGTCGTTCCGCTCCCACCAGACATCATATCAATGTCTTTGGGAAACGATTACATTTAGTGTACTAAAATTACAAGTGGACCTCCTGAATAAATTAATTCAATTTGAAAGATTGAGTGAAAAAGCAAAATGACCCTAGTTTAATAATGGTATCATCATTATGGTAACACAATCCTCAGTTAGTTCAGAAAATGCACAGAAATCATTCATTTAAAGATATACAAGAACATTATTTGATTTTCCCTTTTTCTCTGCATCATCATTTTTTATACAATGAAACCAAATTCGATTTTCAATGCAACCCTTTAATTCAAATGAAACGAGTCTGTCTGACTTTTCTCCAAGGAGAGAAAAATCCTGTTTCCTTGTGAACTATCCCTTCGGATTAAGAAAAAACTCTTACCCTTTTCTTAAATTAAACAAGACTTCTCCTTTTGTGGTCCATACAAGATAGTCATACAGGTTTCAGAAGACTTGAGGCAGAGCTATCCATATAATGGTTAATATATTAAAATCATAACACCTATAAAGCATTGTCCAAATATATAATAATGTAATTAATAATTAAATTGTTTATTTATTTAATCCATTTTATGTGATGCATGAATGACTGAAAAACACTGACTTTTTTGCGTTTTGTAAGATTTCCGTGCTATTAAATCAAAGGTAATTATAAAACATGTTTATGTTCCTCTTTCTACAGTATTCCCAGGCGTCGACTGTGCTGTCATGTGGTGGGATTCGCCAGCAGTTCTCCTTGAAAGAAAACATCCTGCTGTCACTGTTTTCAGCTCATTTCATGAAGAACATTAATGTAAATTCTTCTATATTGCACTATTGAAAGCTTTCTGAAATATTGTTCCCATTACAAATGCACTGCAACATACACAAATTGTGATGTGAAGTCTAAATATCAGCTCATTTCTATAGACTTTAAATATTTTGTTGCAGATCTTTCTAAATGTTCTTCACCAGGATCTTTTAGGCTGGACTAGAGTTTTATAACACCAATAAATGATTGTAAATGTGTATTTCTGTTGTGTTTTTATGCTACAGAATCATCTCAGGGTTGTAAACGAAGACCCCGTTGATCTGCAGTTTAATCATTCTGGATATCTCTTCCTGGCCAGTGAAAAATCAGCTCATATTATGGAGGAAAACTACAGAACTCAAAGGTAACAGGAACATTTGGATTACTAGATACAGATTATATACCAATTTCTTTCGACTTTCAAAGGCCATTTTATTATCAGGACTTTGAGTTAACTCAACCTTTTTACATTAGCTGATAAACAGCCTCGCAGTACAGTTAAAGATTAATAAAACATGTTTTTGGTTTTATTTGTAGATCGGTGGGTGCGAAGGTCGCCCTCCTCTCACCATCCCAGCTGAAGGAGCGATTCCCCTGGATGAACACGGAGGGGGTCGCTCTGGCTTCTCTTGGTTGGTGCCCGTTTTCACAATCTTTGATACATCTCACATCCAAACTTCATTACTGAGTGACATATTTATTCCTCACTAAGGACTTGAGAACGAGGGCTGGTTTGACCCCTGGTCTCTCCTGGACGCTCTCAGGCGCAAGGCCGTGTCTATGGGAGTCTATCAGTGCTTTGGAGAGGTCACAGGTCAGGATTCACAACTACAATATGTTAAAGTTTGATCAAAATGATCACCAAATTAGTGTATGTTGTCCTACATTTTTTACTCGTACTTTCAAAACAGAACTCAAGTTGATTCTCTTGAATTTTTAGGATTTAAATGTGCTACAAATTTGGCAGAAACCACAGATGGAGAGGTTCTTAATCTCCAAAGGATAAAATATGTTAATGTAAGTTCATATGCCTTCTCGAAACATCTCAGAACAGCACACTATTTTGAAACTTGTTTGCCTTATTTATAGGGTGACCATACGGGCCATTTTTACGGGAGGCACCCTTGCCAGGATTTCTATATTACCTAAAATATCCAGGTTTTGGCTGTTTGCACTGTGCAGATCGATCATTGTATGATATTATTTATAGAGAGCAGAGCAGACGGCTTCTTGTGTTGTCAAATCACTCTCGCGGTACTTTGGTGTCACACAAAGATTGGTGCGCAGCTTGAAGTCGAACGAACAAACACGTGTGTGTATTTGCATCGCTTTGATCGTTCACATTCTCACGTGCCACAATTGGGCGATTATATACAATACCTGCATGTAATTGGTCAAACTGCTTTGGATGTTTTAGGCAATATAAAAATCCTGGCCAGGACATGTCCCATGTAAATGGCACATATGGCTACCCTACTTATTTAGGTACTTCAAATGCACTAGTATCATAACAGATAGATGTGTGGTTTTAGGTGCAGATGCCCAACAGTCTGGAGTATCAGCCCGTGGAGTGTGCCGTTGTGGTAAATGCAGCAGGTGCAAACTCAGGAAAGATCGCCTCCATGCTAGGCATCGGATTAGGCCCCAAAGAATCCGTGTCTGGAGTTCCGTTACCCGTGGAGCCCAGAAAAAGGTTAAGACTCATGATCATTCACATTTTGTGGCTTTACGTAGCAAACAGTGGTTACACTGTCATTTGAAATGGTTTCTTTCCTACTTGGATAAAGAAAAAAAGTGCCAAATATTCTACAATTATTTTATACATTACATCATATGATATTAACATATCATTTATAATAATGTTTTATTACACAAAATATTTGTATTGCGTAATTGGTATTCAATTAAAAAAATATATATTTCATGGGAATTTAAATGATTGAGCAGTGAAAATTTTTTTTATATAGTATTTAATTATATTTTTATATTATAAAAATAGGATTAATAATTAAATATCAACATTATTCGATAAAAGATGAATTTAATTTGAATTTAAATGAACAAGCAGTGACAGATATTCTAAAATAATTTTGTACATTTATTTTTAGATATTATATTATGTATTATTAATATATTAATTAAATATTAAGAGTATTTTATTAATTCAATCCATCCATCCATAATTCAAACTGCTTATCTACTGTAGGCTTGTGGGAATGCTGGAGCCTATTATAAAATATTGTTTATAAATGACTCAATATAATTCGTATTTCATTTTAATTTGTGTAATTCTAGAACTGTGGAGTCTCATTAGCTCCATCGTCCCTGTCTCCTCCAGGTTTGTTTATGTGGTACATTGTCCTGATGGACCAGGGTTGGATACTCCGTTTCTGATTGACTATTCAGGGGTTTACTGTAGACGAGAGGGACTGGGAGGAAATTATGTCACGGGAATGTCACCAGAGGAGGTATAGACACGTTTTCAGTCGATCTCTGACATATTAGCTTTATTATCTGCATGAATTTATGCATTTGTTCATTCATTCATTATTATTTCTTCCTTATGCAGACAGAAGAACCAGATATCAGTAACCTTGATGTGGACCACGAGTTCTTTCAAGAGAAGGTCTGGCATCGTCTGGCCCACCGTATTCCTGCATTCGAGCAACTGAAGGTGAATTTCAAAATGTAGAATAGTTTTTTCCGTGTTATCCACTGCATGAAGGGGAGTTTTCTTTAAAGTAATAGGACTAATTAAACAGTTTCTGATGGCTTTTGGAGGATTATATGGGTTTGTTTGTGTCTACTAGATATTCTGCTACTTTGCTCTAATGGTCCATCTTTATCAGGTTTCAAGCGCGTGGGCTGGGTTTTACGACTACAACACCTTTGATCAGAACGGCATTATTGGACTGCACCCTCTTGTGCCCAACATGTACTTTGCCACGGGCTTCAGCGGTCATGGCCTGCAGCAGTCTCCTGCGGTCGGACTCGCCGTGGCTGAGCTTATTCTAGACGGAGGCTATAAGACCATCGACCTTAGCGCTTTTGACCTTAAACGGATCCTCCTGCAGAAGCCCATACTGGAGAGTAACATAGTGTGAGGAGCAGAAAAACATTTATGTTCCTCAAATGGAGCCACTGGACATGACATCATAGTTCAGACAGAACTCTCACTGGAACAATGGAACTGAATTTTCAGGAGGATGAGCTCAGTTTGGAAACAAAACATACTCGGATTATTAAGACATTAAAGACAAGAGTGATCAGTGCTGCTGGATTCAACAAAACATACTGTACAAGAAATGTACGGTACAGATCAGGAAATCAGATGGACATTTTGTTCCAAACTGATCATGATACATACAAATGTTTAGTATTTTATTATTATTTTTAAAGTGCTTTTCTAGATCATAATATTCATACTGTTTCAGAAATGAATACCAAAAATAATCATAAACTAAGTTTGTTTCTAAATCAGACATCATGGACTGAATTTTGTAAATCTGTACATCTTTAAATGTGTTAATATGGATATGAATACACATGCTTATTGTGGAAGAAACAGAAATTTGATGTTTTATTATTTTTTACAGTAAGTTAATTTCTTAAAAAAAAAATCTTAGTGATCCCAAACTTTTGCACACACACACACACAATATAATGAATATATGATGTATAATTAAAAGTTTAGAATAAACTTTTGCTAATTTTATGCATCAAATGCTGCAAAAATGCTTTATTCAGCCTTTGACCTTTAAAATGAACCGTTACTTTACTGCAAAACCACGATAGCTAAGCAATCACAGCTAACCACCATTACAAGAATGTACTGTATTTTAAACACACATGTATCAAGGTTAGAAATAAGTATAAAAAAAAAACATAATAGACAGAACAACATTGGATCAAAAAGTTTGGATGAGAGAGAACGACTTTATCTCTTTGCCTTCTTCTCAAACATATCCAGAATAGATGTCGCTTTGCGTTTTACACCTGGAGAGAGAAAACAAGAATCAATAGTCCGTTTGGGTGAAAAATTTCATAAGAAAATATATTTTTGTATATGAATATTTTTTTTTTAGGTCTACATAATTACCTTTGGTGATGGGTTTGCCATCTTTGCCCTCTGGAGAGCGCTTTGCATATGCTGCTTTCATTCTCTGAATATTATTTTTATGGACAACCTCATGCTCCACAATAGGACGTGGGTAATCTTTTCCCACAATGCACCCTGCTGTCTCCTGAATGCTCCGAGGAGCTTTCCAGGGCTCATATATGTACTTGGCAGGGAATTTCTTCAGCATTGGAAGGTATTTCCTGGAGGACAAGCAGAGTAAGCATTTTGTCCTTCTATCACAAAGACTTTATATTAACAGAATATAAAAAACTAACTTAATGTAATCCCCATTTTTGTCGGTTTTCTTTCCAAAGGCGATAGGAGAGTACACTCTGAAGTACTGCTGAAAGAACGCGCTGGCTGAGAGCCACTGCCAGTTTCCTGCATTTAGCGACCAATCAGCATCCAGCAGCAGCTCCTCAAACACCTTCAGATGATCGTGAGCAGAAACACACAAGCTCAATGATTATATCTCTAAACGAGCTGTAGTATAGCATGTAAATGTGCAAACCGCAAACCTTTTGGCCCTCCTCCCAGCTTATCCACAAGTCTCCTCGGGTCAGGAAGCAGGCGACTGCATGCCGGGCCAGATGATGGATCCAGCCCTCCTGACGTAATTGGGTCATGATGGCGTCAATGAACGGAAATCCGGTCCGAGCCTGAATTCACACATGCCCATCTTCTGTATTATTGTGATTTGAATCTATTAAAAACACACAAAAACTCACTTTACCTCTCTCCATGCTGCCAGGTACTCAGGATTGTTATCCCAGTCCACTTGCAAACAGTGAGGGTTGCCCTCCATTTTGTTGAAGTTTGGGATCCCGTAGGCAGTGGTGTGGAAGAACTCTCTCCACAGCAGCTGGCCATGCAGGGAGACCGGAGGCTCAGAGTGCTTCTTCTGCAAAAGACAACACCGCGGTCAGCCACACCAGGATCTTGCACTGTTAAACAGCTGCTAGTGGCTCAAGTAATGAGTACCCCTCTATACACGTCTGTCAGCCTCCACCAGAAGGTGCGTGCAGACACGCAGCCGAATCGGAGGTAGGGGCTCAGGACGGTGGTGCTGGGGATAATGGCATTGGGGGACGTCTGTGGTTTCTCAAACTTGCACACCCATGGCTGCAAAAAGATAAAGCAAAAATGTAAAGAATAGCGTTTATATTGTCACTTATTTTTCAAAATTAATATTTAAGCTACTTATGCTTAAACATTCAATTTATGGTTAAAAATATATATTTACAATATTCAGCATGTATTGGAGGTATTGTATTGCATCCACAGTAATGAATTCCATGCTGTATTAAGATCACCACAATTAAAATGATCATCAAATAATTTAAACATTAAATTAATACAAACTTGAAATAGCATTTTACTAAGATATATTTAGAGTGAGAACATTTATTTATATGTATTTAAGTATGCAGCCTATTCTAAATATCTAAAATCGTATTGATTTTCACTGTGAAAATGCTATTGCTACCATTTTTTTATATTATCTTAATAATACCTGGCTTTTATGTACACATTATATTCCTATATTTATTATCGATATTTAATATATATATATTTTTTACATTTAAAATATATATTTCTAATTTATTTGTAACATTATTTTATCCTTTGTTGGCACACCTTTTTACTACCACAATAGAAAATTACGTAAAATGAACATAAAAATGACATATATATAAAATACATTTTATTTGTATTTTATGTAAATCTTGTATTACTTCAACTAGATGCTGATATGACAATACAAAAACTATTAAAAAAATTGTTTGCTTTGGACATATATATATATACATATGTATGTCCAAAGCACACAAATAATTGTGACTATTCCTCTTTTTTTATATGTTAGGCTTTATAGGGTTTTCATATTTAAAAATGTATGTACCGTTCTCTGCATGTGCTCATCCAGTCTGCGCAGAGCTTCCTGTTCACCCCCCGGGAACAGATCTGGTCCTAAAGATGACGTGTCCAGTCCAAGATCTTGAAGAGTTGGAATCCCAAACTCCTCTTCATGGTCCTCAGAAAATGGAGTGGACACACCTTCCAAAGAAAGAGGCATTCAAATCTCATCTCATTTAGCATGATGTCCAAAAAGATGTCTGGATACCTTTCATGTCCTCTTTGGTTGGAGCAGGAACAGGTTTTTTAGGAAGACCGATATCTTTCACCACACTCTGGAAGCGAACATAAGTCATGGGAGGCTTGCCGTTGTTCTCTTCGATAATCCTGTTTGAAAATGCAGGTGAGTTTTTTTTTTTTTTTTTGTATTTAATAAATATCTTTATTAAAATATGATTTGCAAATTACCTGTCAATGTTGTAGAGAGTGTGAGAAATCTTTGGAATCACTTCCACACCATATTCCTTGGCCAACTTCGTGACTTCCTTGTCTCTGCTCTGACTGTACGGCTCCGTATCAACCTCGAAAGTCAACCGAGTGATCTTCCATTTCTCAAAGAGCTTCGGAAGGACCTCTGTGGGCGGCCCACTGACAACAAACAGCCTGTGTTTGTGTTTCAGGTACAAGAAACACAAATTTACATAAAACATAAGTCCACATTTGACTTCAAGTACCCTCAGCTCAAACCTCCACCTGATCTTCAGTTCCCATCCCTACCTGGAGTTGAGTTTCTTCAGACTGGAGTCCAGGTCTCTGAGAGTTTCTATCAGAAATCTCCATTGATTAATGCCTATGCAAGTGTTGTTGGAGTACCAGGGGTCCAGCAGGAACAGGGGGTAGATGTGTCGACAGTCTTTCAGGGCAGCGATCAGAGCAGGATTATCATGCAAACGCAGACCCTTGCGGAACCAGTGAATGGAGTTATGGCTCATGGTCATTTTTGGGATGCGCAGACCGCCTCACAGGTACACGGATAAAAATGGCACTGGAAAAATTTGTATAAATAGTACTTTAACACACATTCCTCCAACAACACAAATGTGTTTTTACTGGCAGTTGTTTTGTATGTTGGTGCCAAAACTGACCTAAATAGAAACCATTTCCAAAGTAATAATATCAATAATTTAGTACTTTTGTGCTTGATATTTTTTACAATTTTATATTATTTTTGCTTTTTTTGTACATTGCCTATTTGTATATCATTCTTTAACTATCGGTGTTCTGTCGTGTTGCTGTCATTCTGTTGCACTGTAGAGCTTCTGTCACTATAACAAATTAATCGTATGTGTAAACATAACTGGCCGATAAAGCTCACTCTTATTATTTCTCGAATTAGTTTCTATAATTTTTCACTTTAAATAATCACATTTGTTTTTCGACTTATTATTAAAATAATTCACTTAAAAGGCTATTTCAGTTTTCAACTGTACATTAATATAGTTAGGATTATAAATTACACTGTGCAAAAAGCCGCAGCCTTATTATTATTATTATTATACAATCAATCGGATGCAAAGCTTTGGCAGTAACGTTACCAGCTTGTTAAATTTGCCAAACACATTTTAGTTCCTCTGGTTGCGCTTAAAGTCTCTGCAATGAAATACACACATTCTGAGATAATAGCTCAATGTAACTGAAAACTCTATGGACACTGTAATAAATTAAATCATTATCAGTACTTACGTATTTTCTTGTTACGTGAGATCGGTCTTGCGTTTTGTAATAATTTCCCTAATGTTACAAAAGAGGAGACATCCAGTAGCACGTGTCACACAGGCTCAGCCAATCAGTGACTGTTTACAGGTTGAGCCAGCCAATCAGGATGCAGTCAGTGAGACCTGCGCACAGGTTTATTTTTCACATGTGTTTAGCTCAGTGCATCCTGATTGGTTGCTGCTCAGTGGGATTAATCATGGCGGAAAGCGAGAATGGAGCAGCTGCAAAAAGACTGAAAACAGATGCGGAGAATGATTGCGGAGACGCGGGAGAGCCGTCATCCGACAGCCTGCTCTCGGACTTCGAAATCAGCCGAATTCTGCGCGACTGTGCGCGGGAGAAGAATATTTTCATCCACGGGAAGGTGCGTGTGTGGGAGAGAGAGAAATCACTCTGGGAAATCCGCTAACGTACCATTAGAAATCTCTAACGTTAACCACCATATTTTATGTCACTAGCTTATATATTTTTTTCATTTCTAGTACGTACATCTATAGTGACTTCTATATGTTCTGTTTACATTTTATTAAATACTGGCATTTCAATTAATACGCGTTGACTCATTAGATAGCAGTACTTTGTGACTAACTTAGTTCTTATTCATTACATTTTAGGATCTATTCCTCTGTTACTAACTTACTAACAGTGGCATTAACTGTAGCATTATTACTGGTAACAAACTGTGGCCGAAAACTCTAAAACCGTTGTTACTGACTGTAATCTATTAAAGGTTTACCTTGTGTTTTTTTTTACTACAGTCTATAAGTTGTACTAGTAACTGTATTGTTACATACAAGTTGTCCAAATGAAGTTCTTGGCAATGCATATTACTAAAAAATTAAGCTTTGATCTATTTATGGTAGGACATTTACAAAATATCTTCTTGGAACATGATCTTTACTTAATATCCTAATGATTTTTGGCATAAAAGAAAAAGTGGTAATTTTGACCCATACAGTGTATTGTTGCTATTGCTACAAATATACCCGTGCTACTCATGACTGGTTGTCCAGGGTCACATATGGAACCATATTGTAAAGCGTTATCAATTTTATTAGTATTACTTATAAAATTATCTACTAGTAATTAAAAGTCTGCACCATTATCATAAACAAAATCTACTAGTTTATAGGAATAAATGTTAGAGTGACCTGCAACCGCTGGGTTATGTTGTGTTTCCTAGGTGAAGGATCAAGATGCTGTTGTGATCCTGGAGAAAACTCCCATCAGACAGGACACACTGTCTGAGTTACTGAAGAGCAGTCAACTCAAGCTGGAGATGAAGAATGACGTGTACAGCACATACCAGCTGCAGGCTCCGGCACACCTGAACGGTAGGATCACAACACAACAACAGGGTTTCACCAGCTTCTCTCTGTCTATCCCATTTGATAACATACACAGGAAGAGTTGCTCGCCTGTACTACCATGCTGTATATGGTTTAATATAGTAAGCATTTATTATCCTGATACAGCGTTGTACTACCTTTTCATACAGTCACTGTAAAATGTGTTATCTATACACTACCGTTCAAAGATTTGGGGTTGATGTGATTATTATTATTGTTTTTAAAATAATGTTTTTGAAATAAGTCTCTTAAGCTCATCCAGACTGCATTTATTTGATTTAAAAAACAATAGTTTTTGAAATATTAGTACAATTTAAAAATAGCTGTTTTGTATTTTAAAATCTAATCTATTCCTGTGATATCAAAGCTGAATTTTTAGCATCATTACTCTAGTCTTAACTCTTAAGTGTCACATGATCCTGTTCAGCTGCATCACATAAATAATCCACACCATCACACATCAAACCAAATATAAAACCAAGATTGTTTATAACAGAAATCAAAACGACAGTGGTGTGCCCCCTGCGACAGAGAAGCATGTTAAGAAGTATTTGCATCAGGAGGTTTTTCTGGTTGAAGAATCAGGAGAGGATTATCGTAAGCTCACCCTACCATACAGCAGCCAGAGCCAGTGTGCAGGTGAGCCTTCATTTCAGTGTTGTTCCTGTCCCACGTGTCTCCTTCCTGTATGAGGTATATCAATCAACTGATTTCAGTGGTGCACAACATATTGGAGAAGAAGGCTGATCGGATTGTTTTTGATCGGCTCTTAAGCTCACCCAGACTGCATTTATTTGATTTAAAAATACATTAAAAAACAATAGTTTTGTGAAATATTAGTACAATTTAAAAATAGCTGTTTTGTATTTTAAAATCTAATCTATTCCTGTGATATCAAAGCTGAATTTTTAGCATCATTACTCTAGTCTTAACTCTTAAGTGTCACATGATCCTGTTCAGCTGCATCACATAAAAATCCACACCATCACACATCAAACCAAAAATAAAAACCAAGATTGTTTATAACAGAAATCAAAACGACAGTGGTGTGCCCTGCGACAGAGAAGCATGTTAAGAAGTATTTGCATCAGGAGGTTTTTCTGGTTGAAGAATCAGGAGAGGATTATCGTAAGCTCACCCTACCATACATCAGCAGCCAGAGCTTCAGTGTGCAGGTGAGCCTTCATTTCAGTGTTGTTCCTGTCCCACGTGTCTCCTTCCTGTATGAGGTATATAACTCAACTGATTTCAGTGGGTGCACAACATATTGGAGAAGAAGGCTGAGGCTGATCGGATTGTTTTCGAGGATCCAGACCCCGATACTGGTTTTGTCATGTTGCCCGATTTCAAGTGGAATCAAAAGCAGGTGAATCAGTGTTGTAATAAATAAAAGGCCAGTGTAAAAAGGCCAGTGTAAAAATGAATATTTCCTTTCCTCTCCAGCTACAAGACCTGTATTTGATTGCTATCGTCCACCGGAGGGATGTTAAAAGTTTAAGAGATCTTACCTCAGAGCACTTGCCGTTACTCACAAACATTCGCAGTAAAGGAGAGGTGAGTTATGAATCATCTAAGTTCATCTATACTGTAAAAAAGTTAAAAATAGATTAATGCAATATATTTTACAAGAAAATACTATGTCAGTCTTTCTACTTCAAATGAGATTCAGTATGTTACATGACATTTCTTTTAAATTAACCGAGTGAGATTAGTTTCTACATCAATTTCTACATCAAGTGAATTTCTCCACAATGAATAACATAAAGTTGTGGTTCTGTTGTCCACTAGATGTCACTGTTGATCTGAACACGTGAACCACTCTTTGCTTGTCCACTGTATCTGCTTGCTATTTAAAAGCACATGGCACGGTTACCACATGCACTAGATATTTTTTAGCTGTGTTGATCCTGTGGAAGACACGGGTTCGGTTCTAGCCTGCAGCATGTCACAATCTCAACTCAAAAGCCCTAAAACGCTATGAAAATCACAACACAGGGTTTTTCCCAAGTGCATTTGTGAGCTGTAGCTTGGCTGTATATGTCAAATTTAAATCCAAGTCTCGTCTGTATCCACAGGACACCAACAGTTTCTGCTAGATGTATTGTTAGAAGTTCATGTTTTGAACTTTGTTAGTAGTTTTATGTTTGTCATCAGATGAATTTTTATTAAACTACTGATTTGTTTTTAAATAGTTATGTCTCTGTTTTTCATGCTGTGGTTGATTGACCCAACACAAATGAATCACCAAAAAAACCAATTGTTTTGTGCACCTGTCTGTGGTGCGATGTGGAAATTCCTTTTAAAGCAGAATTTGAGCCAGTGGGCCCCAGGCCTTATTCTTTGAAGTTTTAGGGGTCCTTTGAAGAGATTTGGCTGTGACTGACAGAGCAGCGGGCCTCAATGAAGCTCCTGCGCTGTTTTTAAATCTTCTGAAGAAATGAACCAAACCTACTGGTTTAATGAGTCCAAGATGCATTAAGAGTCAAATATTGTGAGTGCAGTACAACTGATTCTGTTTTTGCTTCCCAGAAAGTTAAGCTGCTTTGAGGTGTATAGATTATATATATTTTTTTTACATACATAGTTCTTTGGTTAAGAGCTCATTGTAAATCCAGGGCTAGAGAGGCAGAAAAAGCCCAAAACTCGAAATCAACTGTTCAAAGTTTGTTTATGTGCTGTTTGTTTGTGGTTTTTAAAGAAGATTGCACTGCTTTACATTACACAACCAAGGTCTTACAATGCCCTCTTTTCACAGGGAATCACAAAACACAATAGAATTTTGTTGATGTCAGCTCGTGTAATACAAAAAAAAAGGAAATTTCACCTGAAAATGAGCTTACGAGCTACTTGTTCTAATCTGTATTTTGGCCTGTTTTCTTCCAAAAATCTGTTGTGCAACTTTAGACGACAGAATCTAGCGCTGACTGTGTTTTTGTGTCTATTTGGACCTCAACAGCCATTAGTTTCCAATCTATTTTAATGATTTTTGTGTTCCACAGAAGGTGTTGCTTCTGGTTAAAATGCGATTCCTCTATCCTATTGCTTTCTCTAGTGCTTTCTCTCACCTGAAGGAAATATTCACAGATCAAGCACGGTTTACAAGAGAAAACAGTTCTAAACAAATATGGAACATGGGATGGACTTTTTCACTGGAGGAAATGTAATTATGGACTATAGACTGGTATTTTGGCCAGAAGCAACAGTTTAAAGTTAAATGCTTTGATGGAGTTGTTTCTTATAAACGCGTGGAGTGTGAGGACATTTTCAGTTTGGGGTGAACTATTCTTTTATAGCTTCACATATAGATCGACCTAGTTGATTCATATTGAGAAATGTCATCTTTGTGTGTTTTTTTTCTTCTTTCTCTAAAGCACCACAAGCCCCTTAGTAATGCTACTGGTACAATAACTAATTGCTTTCTTTTCTTAAGGGTTTTGTTGCATGGCCACTGCTTATTTCAGTGTTGTCACTATAACTAAATCACTTGTGTACTCCTGCTCATGTGGCTTCAGCTCATTGTTACATGCTCATTAATTCAAAGTAATTACCAGGTCTTATTACTTATCTGCTGGGATATGTTTGGCAGCAGGATTCAATATTTAGACAGAAAATTCCAGAGAAGAATGTAAAAGTCCTTAAGAGCTTTTAAACGGTCTTATACGGAGGCTCTCCAGAACAATTACATAATTATGCCCCACAAGTGCTGCTGTCAGACAGAGCCACTCCATCTTCACATAGCACTCTGCACGGCTCTCCAGTTCAGAACAATGCTTTTTGTTAAAAAAAATAAGTTAATTTTAATATGCTTATAGACCACATTAGATGGAAGCAATATAATGGGAGTGTAATGAGAATGTATGTTATATTTATGCTTCATGTTGACAATAAATGCGATGGAACTTGACTGATTTTAAGGTGGGAAGTTTCATGGCCACCAGCGAGTGGTCTGGTGAAATAGTTTTATAAGCCTTTCAGCAGCTAGATGTTTTCACATGCCTTTTTATTATTTTATATATATATATACACACAGGTGCTGGTCATATAATTAGAATATCATCAAAAAGTTGATTTATTTCACTAATTCCATTCAAAAAGTGAAACTTGTATAATGTATACATTCATTCCACACAGACTGATATATTTCAAGTGTTTATTTATTTTAATTTTGATGATTATAACTGACAACTAATGAAAACCCCAAATTCAGTATCTCAGAAAATTAGAATATTACTTAAGACCAATACAAAGAAAGGATTTTTAGAAATCTTGGCTAACTGAAAAGTATGAACATGAAAAGTATATCAGTCTGTGTGGAATGAATGTATACATTATACAAGTTTCACTTTTTGAATGGAATTAGTGAAATTAATCAACTTTTTGATGATATTCTAATTATATGACCAGCACCTGTGTGTGTGTGTGTGTGTGTGTGTGTGTGTGTATATATATATATATATATACGTTATTGAATAGTGTATGAAAGTTATATTATTGAATAGTGTATAAAACCAACCTTTACAATGTCTAGAGAACCATTAGTGAAAAAAATTTATTTAGGAATTTTCTTTTCTTTTTTTAATCTATTAAAATTGTAATTTATTTTTAAATGTATTGTTAAATTTGAAATTACATTGATCACAAATGAAGCTGGAATGACAATCTGATATTTTGTGCAATGTTTACATGTCGAATGCCACTGTTTGCTTATAGAAACAGATACAGAATCTGACATTTATATGTTCCTGAAAATTGTTTCTGGTTTGAAATTAATTTCCATTTTAGTCTCAGAAAAGCTAGTTGGAATCAAACCCATGACTTTGGTGTTGCCTGTGCCATGCTTTGTTTGAGCTACAGTATAACACATTTGTTTCTTTCTCTGAAATGATTTATGTGAAATGATATATGAGTATGGTTTGACACCATTTGTCAATCTGCGGTTTATCTTACTGCAGTGTTACAGAGGAAGTTAATGTGGTTACGTGTGATAAGTGGTATTTGTGTAGCACGCTAGCAGCATCTACCTGAGCAGCTCTGTGTGTTTGACTGCGGTATTTTGATTTAGGTGCCTGTTCATTTTTGATTGTCAGTGTAGTTGTTTATTAAAAATGTTCATGTAATTTGTTTAGATTAATGCTAATTAGGCAAAGAACATCCTGTGTGTTTTCCTGCTTCTGTAAATTCCCTGCAGTGAGGCTTTTGTGTCCATTTAGCACTTAAACTAAAGCCGTAAACTTTCAAATTATGATTCACTTGACAAAAATATAAAGATGTAAACTTGACAGTTGAAAATTTTCACAACAGTTAAACTTGGTCCTTCACTGTAAATGTATTATCCATCTCTCATTCATATCAGTTTATTTAAATGCAAATGCAGAGATTGGGGGGATCAGCACAACGGGAAATGTGATTCAACTATTTCTTTGTTGTTCTTTGCAAAGCTTTTGCGTTCCCATGGGTATAAGCAGCAAGGAGCTCCACGGCTGAAGGGGTTCCCTGATTGCTGGGGAGGATTTTGGATAACTAGAAGATTGACCCTCAATGTAAAACCCATCCTATATGCTATAATGGTGTCTCTTTAATTAGTTTTCATGTGGTTTGCATTGGTTGATCGGTGTGCGAATACTACATCTGATGTGAGGTTAGTTTTGGAACTGTTTTCTAAGCTGTCTTTGTTTTATAGTGTGTAAACTGAGGCATGTGCCTGGGATTAGGACATTTCATTGAGGATTTTAGCAGCACCCCGATGGTTATATGCTTGGAAAGAAAACTTCATGGCCTGAACTTCAAGGAACACTTTGTTTGCTGGGACGTTTCAGTTTGCAGGTATGAGGTGAATACTTTTTCACATTTATAGGTGACAAAAAAAAAGCAATCAGTGCTTTATTGGTGTGGTTTGTTGTGTTTGAGTGGATTATGAGCTGCAATAAATGCAGTATTTATCTTTTATTGCCTACAGAGGTTTGGGTTAGCAGGCAACTTTTGAATTTTAATGTGCTTTTCTTACAGAAGAAAAAATCATTTTCTCAGTCTCATTTCTTGTAAGGCATCAAATGATTATTGCTGTATTGTAAATTATTAAGAGGAGACAATTTTTTTTGCTTAATTTAATTGTCTTTTTACATATTTGTATAAATCAGTTAAAGGGCACAATACATAGTTTCAACTATTAAAAACGTAGATTGTATATTATTGATTGATTTAAATAATGATTATATGTATATGTATACTTAATATTATGAATTGTAAAAAATCTAAGTTTTAATTTAATATATTTATTGTGTACATATAAATGCATTTAAAATGAGTTATATATATATATATGTGTATGTATATATGTCTGGAAAGTAACTTTTTAATATTTTAATGAAATTATTCATTAAAAGTATTTATAGTGTTGTGCAACTGATATTAATACTTCTGTTTTTCTACTAGCTGAAAGATGTTTAAGTTCATCCGGAAACAGATTCACAATCACCTTGTGGAGCAAAAAATTAGGAGAACTCGTCTTGTTACAAAGGATGGCCACTGCAACATTAAATTTGGGACTACTGAATATCACAACCATTTTGCTTTCCTCATGGACTTCTGGACTACATTTGTTGAGATTCGCTGGTGTTTTGTAATTGTTTTATTTGCCGCTGCCTTCACAGGAAGTTGGTTCATTTTTGGTTTGCTTTGGTATTCGCTTGCAAAAAATAACGGAGATTTAGATGTTCTCCAGAACTCATCTGAATCCGAGCGGTTGAAATGTATAGAAAACATTAACAGTCTCACGACCGCCTTCTTGTACTCTTTAGAGACCCAGACGACTATTGGCTATGGCGGTCGGGCTCTCACGGGTCACTGCCCAGGCACAGTCGCCCTCTTGATCATCCAGTCCCTCATGGGCGCCATCATAAACTGCTTTATGTGTGGACTCATTTTGGCAAAGATCTCTCTCCCGAAGAGAAGAGCAAAGACGATAACCTTCAGCGAAACAGCGGTCATTTGTCTTTGGAAGGGGAATCTGTGCCTGCAGATACGTGTGGCCAACCTAAGAAAAACTCTTCTTATTGGCAGCCACATTTATGGAAAGCTTCTCCGAACCACCATCTCTCCAGAGGGGGAAACCATCATACTGGATCAGGTGAATATTGACTTTTTGGTGGATGCTGGAAAGGACAACCTGTTCTTCGTTTGTCCACTTACCCTGTACCATGTGATCGACATATCCAGCCCGTTTTCTGAAATGGCTGCGGACACTCTTCAGCAGCAGGACTTTGAATTGGTGGTCTTCCTGGATGGAACGGCTGAATCCACCAGCTTGTCCTGTCAAGTCCGAACGTCCTACCTTCCACGGGAGATCAAGTGGGGTTACAACTTCCTGTCCGTCATCTCTCGCACCAAAGGTGGGAAATACCGTGTAGACCTGTCCAACTTTTCCAAAACGGAGCCAGCGGTGACCCCGCACTGCGCTTGCTGTTTCCTCAACGAACACAACAAGGAGCTAATTCTCCACCGACACGAACGTGAAGGCATCAATAATCTGGGATTTGAAGTTATTGACCTTCAAGACTCTGTTGATGTACCTGAGAAAAGTTATTAAGAGTTTGCTGCAGCAGCGGCAACTGGTTAAATATGCAGTAAAACATCCTGGTATGGTGTTATTTTGTACGGTACAAGTTAGATGCCACATAAAAGAGGAGAGAGGAAGAGGAGGACTTGCTATATTATGATCCCTGACAGACTCATTGGCTGTGTTCCAAAACCTATTGAGCTGCCTTTGTAGGAAATCATACGAAATCATAAGCATTTCTGACACAAAGCCTGTTCCAAAAGGTAGCAATTGTAAAAACAAGATGCCTTGTTTTGATCAAACTGTAATACCTGTCAAAAAGAAGACAACCAAGATGGTGGATAAATTGACAGTATTGTTTTTATTAAATATTTTTATTAAAATCAGGATTCTTTGACTAGAAAGTTCAGAAGAACAAAATGTAAAATGTGAATCTCTTGTAACATTATGGAAGTCTCTTTTGTCATTAAAAAAAATTTTTGTATAATATATTCATATAACTTTACAACATGTAAATGGCAAACTACGCAGTACCATTTGTATGATGCACATACTTGGTGGCTATAAATACAATTGACATGGCTCCACCTACCTGTGGGTGAAAACAAACCCCAGTTACCATAGTGACCCATTTGGTTCTAAGGGGAAAATGAAGACAAATGCACATTTTCAGATGTTTGATTGCACATGCATCTCACTTCCTGTCAATGAAGTGCGTTTAATCACAACAGTCTTCTTTTTTACTACATTTTATTCAGTTGAAAAGTATCTAGACTTTTCTTCCTTCATTTCAAATGCACGAAACCACAAGACAATCTTTCTGAATTATGTATTCATGCAAAGTCTCTTGGATATTTTATATGTTCCCCCACACTTAACCAAACCTTCAGTGTGTAGCTCTGAAACCCCAGAGAGCATTTCAAATAATCGTTTACGAGGTTCCTTTTCTTAGAATCCTACCTTAGTATGCAGGTGTCTTTGTAGACATCAAGGCAGCTCAAATAGGTTTTAGAAAACGGCCAATATTTGCATATCTGTAAAATATTACTACAGTTTTATTCTGTTTCATAAAAATCAAACAGAATCGCTGGAGAACAGGTTGGGGAGCTCCATTAGAGTAAGTTCTTTAAGTGTTCTTTGATTGCAGACATTGACAAGAGTCGCCTGCTGAGTGTTCTTTGGAGGATTAGAGCACAAGCCAAATTAGATTAAGGAGAAGCATAAGAGGAGTAAGTGGAACCCAGTTCCCCCTGCCCCAACATATGTTACTAAATCATTAATATGATAATATTAATGTATTAAAGCATTCAAATAATTCAGGACCAGAGAGAGTCCTTTATGTCATAAACAAGTAATTTCACGCACACTGTTAGAAATCGCAGTAGATTTAGCAGCAAAATACTGTAAAAACCTACAGTACAATACCACATTTATACATTACAGTAAATTACTGTAATTAGCATTGCATTCTGGGTAATTTGTACTTGGTGGGAATATTTTAAAGTATATTTTAGTGTTGCTGTAACCTTACTGTAATATGCAAGGCAATAATACAGGGCTGCTGTAAATAGTGCGCTACCTGACCTCACATCTCAGACAACACAGCTGCTGCTGACCGGAGAGAGAAGCAGAACGGAGGATTTATGCAAGTTTGGTAGGTTCATTTGATTATCATGTTTTTATAACATAGCGTACGTGGTTTTTAATGTGGAATGAAAGTGCAAGTTTAGCTGCAAACGTTATAATCTCCTCCCTCAAATATGTAGTCGAAACTCGTGATTACCAGCACTTTCACCCGCTGCTTTCCCAACATTTTCACATCTAGTGAATTAGCTTATGGTTTATTTCGACCAAAACTAGAGTCGATGCTTGTTGGAACTGTGGAAAGACAAACCGAGACCGTTTTGGTGAGTTTGATTTTGTTTCTGTCGAGTTTGAACGAAGCTTGCTTTACTATGGTATGCGAGGTAAATGACTTTGTCAATGGAGTCTGCTGGGTTTGATCAATAAACGGTAGTTTGAGTTTAAACCAAAATATATAATAATAGGATTTTTCTCTTTTTTTATAAATAAAAAACAGAAAATGTATTAGTTTGTTTATTTTTGTCTATTTAAATTGTTTACAAACTCACCACACAACATTAATGGTCAAAAACGACCTGTTTGAATGCCAGCTGTTTTCTGAAGGAAATGACACCTTGCACTTTAAAAATTAAAAGTGCATTCTGTTAGAATGTTAGTCAAATGAACAAAATATGTGAAAAGGACCTATTGTACCCATAGGTCTTAAAGGGTATTAACCCTTTATTCCAGTATTAACTGGACATAGTCGCTTACTTAAACATGGTTGAGAAATACCGTTTCACTTAAGATGTAAATGGGTGTTTTGGGGTCAGAGATATTGGTTACGTTACAGGTTAGACCAGTTCCGTAGCATGGGGATTGATACAAATGATTATGATAATAAAAATATGATTAGTGGTCAATTACTTTTGTCAGTTAATGTTACTAATGATATATTGGTCAACAAAGACAAGCAAAATGCATGCCAAAATCTTCAGCAATGTCAAGCATACTATGTTTTTTAATAACTCTGATGTATTGTTGTAGTGTATGAAATACACATGTATAGGCAGCATTCTATGTGATTTTAGCCTATACATTGTCAACAAGTAGGCTAACACATTATTGAATCAAATGTATTTTTATTTCTTGCAGCTCTACAGTGTGGTCCACTTGTCTTTGCACCCTGGGAAGGGCAATGCTGTCACAAGGCTGTTTTTTGTAAGTATTTAAATGAATAAAAATTGATTTACAGGTAAAGTCAAAAGTTTACATACACTTTGCAGACTCTGCAAAATGTTAATTATTTTGTAACTTTTGAATTAAACTAATTATTTATGCATTTTTCATCTATGCTACAGAATTTTCATTCACTTTTCTCCTCATGCTGTCTGTTCATCTTTATTGGTGCTGTGGATAACAGGTTTTGTCTTTGTGTGTGTTTCATGACTGTGTTTCAGTTTCGCCACTGATGGGAAGAAATGTACTGGCAGCAGGGAGTGATGTCCAAACCTCATTCAGTCACTCATTCAGTGATGTCCAAACCTCATTCAGTCCAAAATGAGGTTTGAATGGAGGACTTCACAGAGAGGTCAGTGGCCTGTTTGCCACCAACCACATGCCCTGCATTTAGGTGGTGTTGGTTATGATACACTTGTTGTTGGTTTTGCTAATTTTCAGATAATTACATTTTTAGATCGTTTTAAGATAAATCAAGTTCCCTTTTAGGACATTCATTCCCAATCCAGCCCTCAATATGCATGTTTGTTTCATTTATATTCTTGCACACTTAAAATTATTTCATGGCTGTAAATTGTTGATGCACCAAACTAAAATGTTTTGAAATGTTTTAATAAAAATACTTTTGTAAATATGTTTGGATTTTCTTTTGATTTGTAATGTTATTCTGAATTATATAATATAACAATTTTACTAACTATATGGATGTACTATTTCAACAAAACAATACACAATAATAGCAAATAACAAAATTACAAAATACTGTAAAAATACAGTACAACTCTGTTTGTAGTTATACAGTACATTGTTCTACATACTGTAAAGTTCCATTACAGTGCATTGCTGTAAAACAAAATACAGTAACTTGCTGGCAACCGTGCTGCCAGTAACTTACTGTAAAAATACTGGAACATTTTTAACAGTGCACCTTTCGAGAGTACATGCGAACTGAGAATGTCATTTTTCTAATTGCCTTGTAAACATTTTAGCTGTGCAGATTAAAAAGGACTGACCTATAAAAGACTCATTCATTCTGAACTGAGTGGCTTTTAGAAGGTCATAACATTTTAGAGGAGCTGGAAATGTTTGATTCTGTCTGGAAGTCATACTTTTTAATCTTTATTCACTAATAGGTGAGTAATTTCAACATTGCGTAAACAGTAATGCTTCTTTAAATCAAGTATTTTATTCCAGTATTGTCCATGAAGTTAGGGTTTTCAGGAAGGTTATATTTCTTTCATTCAGCATGATGAAAATCTGACCTACACTCTCCAGATGACCTATAGTATTAGTTTGTCTGACAAAATACATGTGCTATAAAATCATTTACAGTAAAGGGGTCCTGAACTGAGAAACCAAAATGTCCTTTTCATTGTACTATAAAAACCTCCTGTAAATTTCAGAACTCAAATGTTTTTGTCTAAAAGCAGCTTATATTGAAGCCAATCTGCCAAAACGACAGCTTAAAAACAGAACAGAAAATGTCTTATTACTTCTAAATTGATTTTTGACGTAAAACTCTTGATTACATTAGAAGTGGACCTCAGAGAACAGTAGGCTACAAAGTGAAAAACCAAAGGCGGTTCATGACCCCTTTAATATGTAGCCTACTTGGCAAAAAACAAACAAATAAAAATACCATCAAGTAATAATAAACAGGCCTATGTTATAACCTTTGTACATTTGTTCAGGTTGCATTAGCACCAAGTTATCTTCGTTCAATATTCCACTAAGAACCCTTTCAAAACTTGTAATTTAGAAGCAGGGCTTATCCTGCTTTTCAGGGTTAAGAAACCCTCCAGCTTTTGCAGTATATTGTGGTGCCAAAGAGTGTGAAATGATGTGGTGTTGAATGTTACGGCAAGATGGTAAGCAATATACATCCAAGCGCCCTTTTTTATGTATACATTTACATGTTTTGAACAGTCACGGAAAGAGCACGCGTGTTGTAAGCTATAAACAGCCTTTCAGCATTTGAACGGGAAAATGTCAAATGCTGACAAATCACATGAACCGAAGTGAACAAGACAATGTTTCATTACCTTTATCGTCCGATAAGTCCATTCAGGAAAAGCTCAATAGTCTGCAGTAGGCTATAAAATGGATTCGCGAGCTGAATTCTCCAATCAGTTACAGTGACACCACAGATATGCAACTAAGAATGCTAACCCTGGGTTTAGGAATGTAGAGTTTGAAACGTCAGATTATGAATAACCAGGGTTAACTGTTAACCCCCGGCCCGGGTAAGCAGTGAAATAGGCTTTTAAGGGTTCCTTTTACCTGAGGTTTAGAATGACCCACAGTGAACTATTTTAAATGTGAAAGGGCTTTTTGTCAGCCACAACATAATCTTAGCTTAAATCCTAAATTGGCATGGATGTGAAAAATAGCAAAAGTGTAACGGGCCTATTTTATTAAGAATCACATAAAACATGTTTAATAATATTTTAAACATTAACTAAACTAAAGTTGTCTGCCCCCTGTTGTGGTACATAAATATACAGGTAGGTAATTAGCTCAACCTAGATGTTTCCAGGCCAGCACATCATTGACCTTCATTTGCAGTGTGAGTATTGCCTCTATAGCAGAGGCTAACTACAACCAGCAAACCTCAGCATTGGAGCAACACTCCAGCTCTCTTGTGCCTCCATATGACATGTCAATGAAGTGGCAGGCTGGCAGATAAAACATTTTCTCACCCTTAAAGGGATAGTTCACCAAAAAAAATGAAAATTCTGTCATTAGTTACGCACCCTCATGTTGTTCCAAACCCGTAAGACCTCCATTCATCTTCGGAATACAAATTAAGATATTTAAGAATTTTATTAAGAATTAAGAATTTTCATTTTTGGGTGAACTAACCCTATAATTTGGTGTTGAATTCTCACTGTTTTTAGAGCGTCTTGGATTTCCAGAGTCTCTGTATATGGCTTGCTGTGGGGAAGTTTGGATTAAGCCTAACTCATTAAAACTGCAAAATGAACCCCTTTTTTTTTAGCCTTCACAGCATCAACACCTCTATTTAAATGACATAGATGTTATTAAAGACAAAGTTGTCTTGAGTTTTATCTCCGATACATGACATGCTGGGGAACTAGATCAAGCTGTGTGCTTCTTTCTTTTTTGGCTGCAAATTAACCGCCTCTTTTAATGATCATGTGTGTAAGACTGGGCTTAAGATAGACGTTTCATTTTCTCCCTCTTGAGTGATAATTGGGCACAAACTTTGATGTTCTCATTAGTGGACACTGAGGTAGGATATTGTGAAGTGTTTCAGTATAATTTACCATTATCAGTTTCAAAATGAACCACCACTTTATTCTCCATATATAGCAGTTATAACAACGCCTAGTTTGATGGCTCTCATTTTCTGACTTTTTTTATCTGGATTTTATGTCCTCCTTTTGCTTTGATTGAAAGAGCAAGACTGAACAAAACCCGATGATCCATGTTGTCCGGTATGATTTGAGAGCATCTTATGCTTCAGAGGAAGCAAAAACATCTGACATATATCTGAAAAAAATAAAATAGTAACTCTGTTTCATGCCTTTGTTTTAAATCTCTGAAAATCCCCCCACATTTTTGGGGTTTAAATGGGGAAAATACAGATTTGTTTTTATCCAGATGATGTTTCAGACTTTGGGTTAGTTTTGACGGCAACTTTCCATCATTTTCTGTATTTATCAAGTGTGATTTTGATTACATATTTCTCTCAATGTGCATTTTTTATTTAGTGACATTTGTGAACCATATGACATTAAAAGCAAAAACGCACGTAGGCTCAATCTTAAGTATTCATGCAATGTTTTTTATTTATTATTATTTTTCAATATTTGTGCAAATTCAAAACCAGCTTTGGCAGGATAACACTGAAACACTCAAAATAATGCGGCAGAATAATTTTTTTATGTTAGAAAAAGGAGCAAATCTCCTTGTTGTTCTGGCGGCACTTCAGCAGTTTGAGGAATATCTGCATCTTGTGTGCATCTTTCCTGAAGCAGTAGATCACGCTGTAGTCTCTCCTCACAGTCTCAAGCATATCGGAAGAGACGAAGCGATCGGATGTCTCTTCAGGACCCTCTGACAGCAAACCACCTTCACCTAGTATCTGACGGACAGAGAGACAGAGTGATTTTCATACATATTGGAACTTTCCAGATTAATCAAAAAGGGTGTTTCATTGGTTGATCAAGAGATTAGAGACATCATTTTCAACAATTCATATTCACCTGTCTAATAAGAACCAGTACACCTTGCTCCAAGCTCATTAGTTTAGTAGACATCCATTTATTCCTGGAAAGCAGGGCACTTGGGGGATTCTCATATTCCTCCAGAGATGACTGTACTTTTACCAGTGGATCAATCCAGAACTGGACCAGGATCAGGAGTGAGTGAAGAATCCATTTGTCCTGGAGGGAAAAAACAAAAAAAGACTAGTTTGTCTTAGCAGTTCTGAGCAGAAAGTTACTCTGTTACAGTGAATTTCATCAGATGCTATTAGAGGAACTCACGGAAATCTGTTGGATTTCATTTTTAGACATAGGAACCGACACCGTTTTAGGAGCACACATGGTCCCTTCGGGAATATGCAGATTCATTCTGAATGAAACGAGCATCTCGTCCTGAAAATATTAAAGAATCATTCTGTGCTGGTTGAATATTTACCTATTCTCATCAGGTATTAAGTGAGACTGAAATCTTGGTATATTGCAAAATTCAAAAAGAATATTTAATAAGCTTAGCTTTAGGTTCATTTCTCCATAACTCACAAACAGCAACTTGGACTCCTCTGAGACGCTGTAAATGAGATCTGCGAGTTGAACGGCTCTGTCCAGGAGCTTCTCCAGTGAGATGGTGCAGGAAGTTCCTGCTGTATCTTGGTCCGGACAGTCCACAGGAGATCCAGTCACGGCCTGCGGTGAGCAGAGCACAAACGCCACACAAACCTGTAGAACTTCAGGATGGTAAGGGGACAAAAGGAGAGATCCATTAGCAAATATATTCAATACTTTGATTTTGTAGTCTGAACGTTTATCAAAGCAACTTTATGTATACTTTAAAATGATTCCTTAGTGCGACTGCATGCATAAAGATAAAGACTATAAATACTCCTTATAAATAAGCTTTTCATACTCTTAACAAGCTATGCTTCAGGTAGCATCATTAAATTAGAATATTTTGTGCAATATAGGTTGAGCTACATTATTTGTTCCCTATTCAGCCAGATGTCAGACCCTGTACCTGTAGTTTTCTTCATTTTGTAGAACAAAAGAAAAGTCTTGTTGGACTCTCTGACTGTGATTCTGTCGCAGTTATCTATACCTTATATACTCTACTGGATTTATGAATTAACCAAAGAAGAAAAGATCTTGAGCGCAAGTGATGGTAAGTTGATATCTGTGACCACATGTCTTACTTTGTTTTATGCATAATCTACTAAAAAGACATCAGATGCAAAATTCAGCTTTTTCTGAGCCTTTCGGTTTCAGTTTACTGTTAATTTGAGTAATATTATATCCTGCAATGTGACATGCCATATTTCATTTAAAGCTACTTTAAACAGCATTTTTGTAATACCGCTATACTGTAATATAATAGTATTATAAACTTATTATTACACATGCATTTCCCCCCATATTATATTAAATGAGAAGCTGTGGAACATTTGTGCTTTAAAAAAACTTGATTAATGCAAAGCTAAATTGAAATATAAATATTATTAATTTTCAAGTATAAAAGTACTAAAAAAAAAAAAACTAAAAATGTGGCCAGTAAATATGTAATAAAAGAATAATGTACAGTCAGCTAGTCATGATTGTATTTGTTTTTCAATCAAATAGTTTTAAATGAACGCATAAACAGCAATATTTATCCCCCCCCCAAAAAAGTTTCGTAAGTGCAGCAGAAGGTGTCTGACACTCATGACGTGGGTAAGTCTGTCTCCCTCATTTTATTATTCATAGTTTTCCATTTGCATGAGGGTGTCCACTGAGCAATACGCATAGAGAATGTCTTAAGGGTCTGTCCAGGGATCAGATGTCAGACTTGTGACGTTCTTCATGCCAAAAGTATGTCGTCTTTTCATCTTTGTGATGTAAGTGAGAATGAAACTTTCCCCACTGAAAAGTGGACCCAACATATGTCTCGAATCCAGCTTGGATGCTTATAGTAAAATAAAACCTGATTCAGTGAGTAATATATTTGCCCATACAAAAAAGTGCCATATGCTAGTGTGTTCAGTTTAATTTATTGCAATGTTGTTGCTAGGTTGTTTTGAGTGGTTGCTAAGTGTTTACTCCAAGCAAATGGTCTCTTTTATATATTTTTGCTTCTAGAATTAGATTTTTGCCCATTTTATTGACAGCCATGAAAAGTATAAAGATGGCCACTGTTGATTTTGTGTGAAAATAACATTTTTGAATTGAATTAGATTTATCAGCCTATGTAATGTGAAAATGACTGCTTGGAAAAGTGCTTTGCTGTTTGTATCTGTATTTCAAGACACATGGGAATATCATCTCACATTCTGTCAGCCATGCGTAACAGTCATGCAGCACATGGCGGCTTGAGCTAGGCAGAGGTTTAATGAGGTGGAAGGAGGGCTGTGTTAATCACTAATTACCAAAAACAAATGCATTTCACACAAATCAACTTGCAGAAGACTAATTGTAAACCTGACTTGTTAGAGTCGGGTCAAATCCTCAAGGGCACAACAGTGACTGAAGTTTCAACAAGAGTGTGATTTCAGGAACTTGAGATGAGATAAACTTCCTGATTGGAGCAATGTGACGTTCAGAGAACCAATCAGATGTTCCCATCAGTTTACAAAAGAATGACAGAAACACACAATTGCTTCTAGGCATTTAATAATGCTTATGCTATAAATATCTCTTCTAGGGCATATAAATAAAGTACATATACCACATATAAATGCATAATCAAAACTGATAAAAAATTTTTTGCCACTTGTCTTCAACTATAAAAGGCATCACAGTCATTAATCTGTAATTGTGCGAGTCTTAAAATCAAGAGTTTTTAATAATCCCTAATACAAAACACCCAGTGACACCTTAGTTTTGACAGAAATATAATTTCATATCAGCCTTTCACCTCAGGTTCTCCGTGTCAGGAGGAAAACACATTGAAGAAGGGAAGGGTTCTCACTTTTACATTTTTTGGGGTGTTGATTAGGAGGGTGTTTGCTAATGGCAGAAATGATTCAGTATGTCTGATGAGCTTGTTTGTGAATGTTTTGTTTGAGTGTGTGTGAAACACAGCACATTGTTGAACGGGTTATTTTTATTGCAGATGTGCTTCCTGATAATTAGTTGCATTGTTAGTTTAGGAACACTGCATCAATGAAGACCCAGTTTAATGCTGAAAGTATTTAACAGCTGGTGACCGATGGGGACCGATGTTTGTGTTCAGAAGAGCTGCGTTCACAAGTAGGTGTACAATGACTTAAGGAATAGTTCACCCAAAAATGATAATTTGATGAAATGTTTGATCACGCACAGGTCATATAACATGTAGATGAGTTAGTTCCTTCATTGGAACAGATTTGTTGAAATTTATCATTACATTACTTGCTCACCAATGGATCCTCTGCAGTGAATGGGTGCCGTCAGAATGAGAGTTTTGGGAGAGTTTTGTGGAATTTGTGTTAGATGTTTTGTGCCATGTTTTTGAGGTGTAAAGTCTCATTTGCTGTTGATTAATACCAGTTTACTCCTTGATTGTTCTCAGGTGCGTGTTGTTATTTATTTAGTTGTTTATCAAGCTCTTCTGTTGCCTGTGGGGCATATTGTCTATTCTGAGCTGTAATGTGTGGTGAGATTTAGTTTGAGGTTATTCTTGTTTCAGAATGTTTGTGTCTTTTTAGTTTCACCTAACTACTGAATGTGGGTCCTAATCCTAAAGTTTACATTTATATAAATGTGACCTCTGTGAAAACCCAGCTAAAGTCGATTTTTTGTGATTTACTGTTCTCTACATAAAACCATCCTTCAGATTTAGTTGTTTATCAAGCTCTTCTGTTGCCTGTGGGGCATATTGTCTATTCTGAGCTGTAATGTGTGGTGAGATTTAGTTTGAGGTTATTCTTGTTTCAGAATGTTTGTGTCTTTTTAGTTTCACCTAACTGCTGAATGTGGGTCCTAATCTTAAAGTTTACATTTATATAAATGTGACCTTCTCTGTGAAAACCCAGCTAAAGTCGATTATTAATGGTTGAAATCTAACTTTGATGCTTGTTATCTCAGAATTAGATTTTGAGACTTTAGCCTGGATTTCAGAGTATATCTTAAATGTATAGCTCTAATGCTACTCTCATCACATCAAGTGGCCAAAAAGAACATATTTATATAGGGAAAAATTCAAAATAATAACAATATCTATTTAACCACCATGTGGTTTATGATATTCTGTTCTCTAGATATGGTTCGGATTCTTTGTTGCGAGTCTGAGTATTTCTTTTATGATTGTTTTTGCATTTACAAAGCAAATACTTCATCTGATTACTTAGAAAAGTTATAGCACAGCCCTCCTTTGCAACAAAAAATAAAATTCAATAAAGAAATAACATCTATATCAATCAGATGTGGAAAGAAGGAAAACAAATCAACTGCAGTTTAATGAAGAATGAAACGGAAGAAAATGAAAGTGCGAATGGAAATGTGTGATTACCTGTTGTACTCTCGTCTGCTCTTGCTCTCTTTTAATTGAAGGAAGGGAATGAGCTTTACAAATTCATTACTTTCAGTACATCTCACACACTCACAGACACACGTGCTGGATATATTTGCCATCGATGGGAGTTCATTTGTTTGCCAAATCAAATCAGACTCATTTGTGGTTTGCGCGAGACCTCTGAGGCCCGGCGGAGTAAAGAAACAGGGGTTTTTGATTGGCGGCGGGCATCAGAATAACATGAATGTTGGTTAAATGTACTTTGTGCACATTTAACTGCATTCATAAAGCCAACGGGAGCTTCTTGCTTCCCTTCGGTTTTTGCTTCAGATATTTTAGAAGCATGAATGGTGATAATCTGTTTCCCTCTCGCAGGTTAATTTACCAGCGCCGCTATCGTTCGGCCCGTATTCACGCGGTTTTCAAATAATACGCAGGTGAATGAAAGCCACGAGACAGATAATGACGCCGGGGCAATTTGAGAGCATAATGTTCACATCTCCCCGAGAAGGCCCCAAAAAAGGCCTGCAGAAAACTCAACGAGCACCTCTCGAAATAATTGGTCATCTCGAAAGAGTAATCTCATGCCCCCCGGCCCGGTTCTCTTTTACTGAGTTGGGAGATTTTATAGCTGTGCCATACTTATGAGCTATCTTTCTCTGATCAGTATTTGCTCGGCGGCGCTGTCAGATAAAGGACTCGCTGGCAAACAGCTTGAAGCTGCGGCTCTGACATGATCTAGTCGTTTCATTCTCAACTAAGGTCCGCGTCATACTGTTCCAAAAAGAGTCCGCGGCCCCCAAACCCAAGAGCGCGTACGGTGCCGGAAATGATCGCCAGCTCGTTATTGTCAGGCATATAACAAACAGAACAAATATGCTCTCTGCTGTCCAACGGCACCGCTGGAAGGTGGCTTCATTTGTTTTGAAGCGGCTCGGAGGTCATCGCCTGAGGAGACCAAAGGCTTCTGTAGTCGAGTGCATGGGTTTCCAGCGAGACTTCATTCTCTCTGAAAATCGCATGGCTTCTCGCTGACTGAACCCTGCTGGTCTGTAACCAGCTGGCTAATAGTGAACTTTATTCATTCAAATGTGTGACTCATAATTAAATCATGAGCGCGAGTATGGATTCATAGCGCCGCTTATGAGAATGGAAATAAACAGCTGTAAATTCTGCTCTCGTCGTCCCTCCAGGAGCCCCTGGCGAAGCGCTCGAAAGAACCTGTGAAGTAAACAGTTAAATATTCACCGCACACCTGACAGCACAAAAGCCACATAGAGAAATATCCATTAATTATCGCAATTCATCAAGTTAATAGGCTGTGTTTGAATAATAGTCGGAGTATAAAAAAGAGAAATGGTTTTACCTCATTAGGCTCTTTAATACTTTCCTGCACAAAGAGAACATCAGCACGCAGCAACTATCATTACACGCGCGTGCGCACGCGTTTATGATAGGATATGGATTTTTTAACTGTCTATGAAATTATAGCATTAAAAAGACAGGCATAGATCAAGAACACCGAGATCGAGAGATAGAAGCTAGGCTGGGTGAACTGTTTAGAATGCGCTTGTGTAATGTTTCCTTTCTTTATTCTTCCGTGACTGATCATCTGTGGTTTTTTTCTTGCCTTTTCCCATCTCATTTCAAGCTGTGCTTTTAAATACAAAGGCTAGAAACTCTAAACCATTTGAGTGGACAGAACTGAAAAAGTAGAGAGCAATCTGATGGAAACTTCCAGAGTAAAAAAAAAGAACACTAGATTAAAAGGTCTTTCAATAATAACACATTTGAGAAATCTCACCTGAACCCCTGAGGGCCTGTGCCCTGCATGTTTCAGCAAATGTAATAATTGGTTTTGGTCCAGAAAGCTCTTACGTGCCATGCTTAAAATAATACTCGTGTATTTTTGAGGCTTGATATGAGAGGTAATGACAGAAGAACAGTTCTGGGTTGTGTGGATACATGGCATGCATGCAAGCATTCAAAACTTTAGATTTTCTATTGAATGCAAAGTCAAAATTTAGATTTTATGTATTGGGCCTATCTAAAAGCTATAGCTGATTAAAATGTCAGAACGTTTGGAATGCAGCAGTGCATGCATGCAGTGGCTTTAAATATTACATTTAGTTCTACGCCAATCTCTGGTGCCGCTTATGCATTGTGTAGTCTGGGTAACACTACAGGAACATCTCAAAAAATTTGAATATCATGAAAATGATCAATATTTTTTGTCACTCATTTCAGAAAGTGAAACCCATATATTATATCGATTCATTACACATAGAGTGAAATATTTCAAGATTCTCTATGGGGTTCAGGTCAGGCGAGTTTGCTGGCCAATCAAGCACAGTAACACCATGGTCATTGGAACCAGCTTTTGGTACCTTTGGCAGTGTGGGCAGGTGCCAAGTCCTGCTGGAAAATGAAATCATCATCTCCATAAAGCTTGTCAGCAAAAGGAAGCATGCAGTGCTTTAAAATTTCCTGGTAGATGGCTGTGTTGACTGTGGTCTTCAGAAAACACAGTGGACCAACACCAGCAGATGACATGGCAGCCCAAATCATCACTGACTGTGGAAACTTCACACTGGACTTCAAGCAACATGGATTCTGTGCTTCTCCACTCTTCCTCCAAACTCTGGGACCTTGATTTCCAAATGAAATGCAAAATTTACTTTCATCTGAAAAGAGGACTTTGGACCATGGAGCAACAGTCCAGTTCTTTTTCTCCTTAGCCCAGGTAAGATGCTTCTGACGATGTTTCTGTTTCAGAAGTGGCTTGGTAGCCCTTTTCCTGAAGATGTCTGAGCGTGGTGACTCTTGATGCACTGACTCCAGCTTCAGTTCACTCCTTGTGAAGCTCTCCCATGTGTTTGAATCAGCTTTGCTTGACAGTATTCTCAAGCTTGCTGTCATCCCTGTTGCTTGTGTACATTTTCATACCCAATTTCTTCCTTCCAGTCAACTTTATATTTAATATGCTTTGATACAGCACTTCTTGAACAGCCACCACTTTCACTAATGACCCTCTGTGACTTCCCCTCTTTGTGGAGGGTGTCAATGATCGTCTTCTGGACCATTGCCAAGTCTGCAGTGTTCCCCATTATTGTGGTTTAAAAGAACAAGAGATATCCACAATTTATACTGTATGGATGGTCATTTATTGAAACTCAAATTTAAATATTCTAATATTTTGAGATACATATTTTTGACTTTCATTAGCTGTAAGCTCTAATCATCAAAATTAAAACAAAAACATTTGAAGTGTTTTAATTTGCATGTAATCGATCTAAAATATATGAAAGTTTCACTTTTTGAAATAAATTACAAGAACAAAAACTTTTTCACCATATTCAATTTTTTTTTGATGTACCTGTATATATGGTGCCTGAAGACCAAAGGCCCGATTAAATCTGTTGTTGCTCTGTGGGTCCACATGTTGTGTCTTGGATCAAGTTGATCTGAGAGGTCTTTGAAAATATTTGCCGTGTTTATTTTCAAGGTTATCATGTGTGCACATCCCTTGTTCAATTAGTGTGCTTCATTCAGACTATCCAGCTGGCATCTGAAAAATAAGATCAAGGTGAGGTGGTTTGAACATCATAGAACACAATTTATCTTGCATAATGGTAGATTAAATCTTAACAATAATTTGGCAAACTAAGACTGAAAAAGTGTTGACACAGTCAAACTTAAAAATATAAACATAGAAATAGAATATCTTTTTAGTTTACCCTTTTCAAGCAAAAATGAGCATACAGTGGGTATAATTACCATTGAGGTGTATGCTAAGCTGTAAAAACTATAAACAAAGAGATGAGTGTATACAAATAAAGAATGAATCTTGCTTTCACAGCAAGTAATTGTGTATATTATATCTAAATAATGATGTATTGCCAACAGCTCAGCAAGTAAGTTTTATATAGCCTCTCTGACAGTGAAGGAATCAGTGGGTTCATTCAGTAAAGATTAATCATATTAATTAAAATAAAACTGCAGAGTTCCTCATTTATTCAGAATTGTAATGCACAGGACGTGCTTTGTTTTTTGAGCATGGGGTCTGCACACACTTGGTTATCATGTTCGATATATGTAATTAGAAGTTCTACCCACCACCTTTTTACCAGAATCGGAGAACATTTCTGATGTACACAAATGCTTCACAATTACTGCATCTATGAGTAATTAAATTTTCCACTCTGTGATTCATTGTGAAAAGCACTGTTTTAAGATACAAAATTATATATTGTTCAAAGTTCATGGTTAAAATGTTTGCAGAGCGTCAAGATTTTATGTCACCTGTTACTCTGCTAAATAAGAAGTTACTAGAATTTTTTTCAGAAGAGTAAAGTTTGTTTAAAAAAATTAAATGAACCAAACAAAGTTTTGGAAACAGAATTTGATTGAAAATATGGTTTAAGTGCCCCGATAGTATTTAAGAGCACTTAAGTAATACACTAAATTAACTTTTTTTTAAAGAGTAAGTGCAACCTGTCTTAGAACATTTTCTCCAGCTCAACTAATGACATGCCAACATCTCAATCTGGAGACAAAAATAAATGTCCATCTGCTCAATCTAACACCTTTCTTGCTAATACACTTTCTTCCTCTCACTTACTTTGGTGAGTTTTTCTTGCCATGGTAGTTTTGCCAGGTTCTGTGATTTGCATCTGTTCTCTGTGCTATACCACAGGCTGCACTGCTCCTCTCATTAGAAATCGCCCTACTGTGAGTGACACAAACTGAGTCAGTGTCTAAAGTGATCCACAGCATTTAACTCCGGCTAGCCACAGCACTGCTTATCATGCTTTGACTCCATGGATCTACACACGGAACAACAGAATGACTGACGGACAGGAAAGTATGCTGGAAGAGGTCGGCCAATTTATATGGACACTTCATTCCAATTACTTTTAACAGAGTAGATAAAATCTGATTGGATGGGCCACATTTAAACCCTTCAGTGGGCGTGACAGATGGCACACAACATTATATATTATTACAATATAGTTATGTAATATTGCCCACTCTCTCTCTCTCTCTCTCTCTCTCTCTCTCTCTCTCTCTAAAACACCATTTAATAATGTTTTCATGTATGGAACTAATATATTTAGCATCAAACAAACAATATAATTGTTATTCTCAAGGATTAAAGATTAAATGGAAAAAATGAAAAATGATTGCACAACCATCAGCTAGGTGGCAATATGCACTAAGCATGTAAATGACCATTGAACAAAAGAAGAAGAAATAAACAGCATGGTGCGCTTTTTCTCAGGGTCCGTTTCCATAGTGACTCATCGATTCCTCGCTCTGTTGAGAAAGTATTCAGTTTTAACTAGGAACATACTCTGTGTTGAATGAACTTACTCCCAGACATGTTTTTGGAACCAACATACCTCGAGTACGCAGATTTGGGGTTAATCAACTGAAAGTTCAGGGTTTAGCTGACGGTAAGTTAACCGTTCTTTCTGGAATATACCCCTGTACATACTATTCAATTATAAATATTGTTTATTTTAATTATTAGTAATAACCATAAGTGTCAGGTCCAACTGGGAACGGATGTATTTTAATCTCAGACACAATTATCATGATGATTGTAATATAAGTTATTATAATTATCGTAATAATAATCTTATCATAATCATATTTTATGTAAATATTTATTTCTACATTAGTGTGGCATAAACAGTGGCATTTTAGTACTTTTATTAGTTTTTATTGTAATATTTTTGGTTTTAATTTTATCTAAATTTTTAGTAATTCCGTAGTTTTTGTCATCTTTACTCTCTATATACATATAATAATTACTTTTTGTGTTAGCTTTAGTTTTTTTAATTTATAAAATTAAACTTAATTATGAGTTATGAGTAATTATGAGTAAAAAATGTGCAATACTTTTTTTACTCTTATTACTCTTTTTCTTATTAGTACTTTTTACTCTTATTTCATGTAGCAAAAATGTTTTTCAAAGTTTAAATTTTAGTGTCTGTTTCAGCTAACTATAATATCCCTGGACAGAAATCATTTATGTCCATTATAAATTTGGTAAGTCCAGCTAAAATAACTTCAAAGCATATTTTGAATGATTAAGTATTAACAAGATACAGTTTTTGTTTAGCTACCATTTTAGCGTTCTCCCTAAAATGAAGCATACGATTTGGTCTTAAATACTTAAATACTTTCTTGTGTGAGCTGCACGGCAACTACCAGTGGTGTGAGTTTGGGGCAGATCTATGTTTTTTGACCGACCAGAGTTAGACAGGAGGACACTTGTTTGATAACAGTCACTATTTTTGTGACTCCATTTGGCAGAAATGATGCACTTCATCTTTAAGTGTGTAATACAGTGACGCTGGTGTTATTATTCAGGGTTTTTCAGAGCTTTCAGCATTAACACAACAACAGAAGCCTGCGTCATGAATCGGTCGCCGTCTGACTTTTCGATCACATCTGAGCCTTTCCAAAGGGCTGCAGAGATGGAGCGGCTCTTCAATTCCAACTCCGCTCTCCTCTCAGCTTTCAAGCCGCTCAGCTAATTCCTTCACTAAGCTGCACCTACCCTAAGGAGACACTGAAGTATTCAATACTCAGTCAATCCATTAGGAACTGAAGCAGCTGCCTCAGCTCCAGCCGAGAAGAGATTCAATTTCCATGGAGCTGAAGAGAAGCCTGAAACCTCTGAATGAATACAATAACAAATTCCATGAAATTAATAATTAAAGACAGAGAAAGACTGCGGGGACCAGGGTGAGTCGATAGGAAGAATAAAACCATATCCCCGTTTCAGATATACACAGAAGCCTGCAGCCTTTAGAAAAACCTGAACGGGGAAAAGAAAACCCCATTTGAAAGCCTTGTGGCATTTTCTGTTTCTATGGCCTCCCTTCATCTCTATCCATGCTGTTCCTCTCATCGCCTGTTTGAAATTCAACCTTAAATATAAGAGTTTAGACTCAAATGTCTGTTATTCACCTGTCTGACTGACTGTTAGTTATGGGGCCTGTGTGTTTCTGTCAGATTAACTAGATTTCAAATTTGAATTGTTGCAGGGCCATTTTCTGGGAACAGGAAACCCACCTTCTTAAAAACGTAGAAGTCGTATAAACAAAAAATATTTTAATTCAGTGCTAAAGGTTTTGTTTATCATGCATATTCTGACCCTATAGGTCGACTACAGGAAAAGTGGGACTGTGTTTTTTCAGTATTTCTTATTCAGGGAGTTATTTTGAGTAGTTACTCACCCTCATGATCGATAAAGTAATCCATGTGACATCAGTGGTTCAACCGTAATTTTACGAAGCTATGAGAATACTTTTTGTGCACAAAAAACTAAACAAAAAACATACACCGAATTTATTCAGCAATTCATCTCCTCTGCATCACCCTATAGTGCCATTTTGGAGAGTATCACACAAAACTTGATCGTGTAAGGATCCTTGCTGTCTTTGGGAGGATCAGAGAGCTCAGGGAAAGCATCAAACATATCTTAATTTGAGTTCTGAGTATGAACAAAGCTACAGGCTTGGAATGACATGAGAGTGAGTAATTAATGACAGAATTTACATTTTTGGGTGAACTATCCCTTGAAAATAGTTTTATATGAAAGACTATAACATTTGGCATCATATTTTAAAATATAACTTTTTGGAATATTTTGAATCAGATTTTATTTTTAGTTTAGATTTTTTTAAATCAAATTTTTTTTTTTTTTTCTAACAAATCTAAAATGTTGTGTGTTCATTAATGTTCAAAATGTTGAATTTATGTGTGTTTTGAAAATTGATTTGAACATAAATGTGTGTTGGAAGTGTGTGTACACATCCATCCTATTGATAGTTTTCACGTGATGTCACACCCTTATAGGAACGGCCACCTGGCGGGAAAACGAAGCTTTGCCAGCTATTTTCATGCAGATTGCATTAAGTAATAATGTAGTAAAATGCAGGATATTAAAAGGCGAGATTCAGTGGACACCTTATTGATGATGTATGTTTTTGTACAGGCTAGAGGATGAAGCCAGAATATAAACGCAATGTGCAAAGTTTCAGATTAAATGGCTTCCTATAGAAAACCATTAGAAGGAAAACACTGAACCGCGGATTGCTTTCATGTTCCCGGACTCATCTGCTTGCCTATGTAAACTATGCATAATTAATGTGGTGATTACTGAATTTGATCTTTTAATATTTCTGTTTTAAATATATTAAGGCAGTTTAAGTGAATTTACAATGTTTTGTCGCACTGTTTATGATTTAAAAATTGCAGCGGGGGCTTAATATGGATTGCAAATGGCCAAAACTCAAATTTTTTTCAGAAATACCTTTGTTTTATTCTTTTGGGTTCTAAAAATATTTGCGGCTGGGAAAAAGATGAAAAATTGACACGCTATTGACACGCTTATGCAGCAGTTCTATGGATGTTTTGTCCTCCAAGTCTTCGAGCCGGTCACGTGACTGAAAACTGTCAATAATGGTAAAAATCCACCCAGTGTTTTTTTTACATCCTCTTTCTCAAATCATCCTGTTCTGAGATTCCTGTCAGAATGACGTAGTTCTGCACAGACCGTTCCCACGATAGTTGATTGACACTAGTGTCTTACATTAGACCCGCCCTGAGTGAACCGTCATCAGTCCGTCATTGTGTCGACTCCGGTGCAGGGGAAGACAAAGAATATCCGATTGAGCGATTAAGGCGTTTTGTTGTTGGATGATAATGAATAAAGCCGTCATCATTTACTCCCGATATCTGAGCTGCTGAAGACGCAGCAGATTAACGTTACTTTCACTTTGAAGTGAATGCGCCAATCCCAATCTGCCTAAATACGTCTATGTTCATGCAAATAATTTGTGATCCATCTTCATCTACAGAAGAAGTGAGTATAAGGGTTTTATATGAATCTTTGCAAATCGCCTTTCCTTATAATGTGCTAGTTAGCCATTTCGCAGCTAAAGTAAACAGTACTGCTCTTCACCCCACAGAAGAGAGGGGCGGGGTCAGCAGAGCTCATTAGCATTTAAAATAACATGGACTAAAAAACGGCTTGATGAATACAGAGCTGATTTTAACAGGGTAAAGAAGGTGTTTTTTACACTACCATTGAGAAATTTTAACCAAAGTATGTTATAGACTTTTCATAAAGAATCATATCTACTTGTGGAAAATTGGCACCCGATGACCCCTTTAAGTTTTAGTTCAGTTTTAGTTTTTATTTATTTTCTTTCCAGATAGTAATGTTAGTGCTACAACTGTAAAAAAAACTTATAAAAAAAAATAAAAAAATGATAATGATAATAATCTAGGTATATATGATGTACATTTCAAATGTACATGTTTCAACAAGTTTGACTCTTTTAGATTAATAAACTGACAGCGGGTAAAACAGGAGAATAGGAAGGTAAGCCACAACCTATTTATAACAGGCTGTTCCAGGTAAATTACAGGCAAGTTCCAAACGGAATCCGCCTCTGTTCAAATGAGAAAGCCACCACAGCGGTACAAAAGCTTGTTGTCTTGGTCTCTGCTCTCCAGGGTCTAGACACACAGGAACATTTTCTTCAGATGGGAAAGGGGCTTGTTACCCCGCCAGTACCAGCAATAATGTGGGTGTCTCTCTCACACAGAGGATAGAGTTCCTAAATGTGAGCGGTAAAAGGACAAGCAGCCATAGGAGCACAGAGCCAATTAAAGCCAACAATAGAACAATACAGAAAACCTCAAACTGCTCCAAATAGGCATATGCCTCAAATTTAAACCCCTTGCTTTTGGTGAAACTAGTGTCATCTTCTTCAAGCAGAAGTTGGAGAAAAAAACATAAGAAGATTTTTATTATCATTCAAACCGAGAGGAATCTGATTTGTTGCAACACATCAAGTTGAATATAATTAGAACTGAGCTACATCCTTCAAGAGTTTTATTTTTGTGCCAATCTTGTGATTACCAGCAGGAAATCAGGAGGAATTGTTGGCAGCAAGTCAATTTAAGTTGGAAGTTAATTGGTGTTGATCATAATCAATTATTGTTGGCAGTGGGAATGCTTAAAGTTGTGAACAGAAGAAGTTGTGATGAAGACAACTAATTTACCTGGTGTCTGAGGCATAAGGCTTGCCTGACAAACTACATTTCCCATCATTCTCAGTAACAACTCAAGATTGGTAAAATATACAGATAAACCATTTACTCACCTAATGTGCATCATTTCATTTTGGGATCCTAGAAAATCTAAAATCTTGTATAGATCTTCTTATCCTGGTTAAACATTTAAAAAAGGGAGAGAACAAATGTCTAACATCATTGTATACCATCAAAATAATATATACATTGAGGGCAAGCAAAATATATGGCACAAAATACTTTTGTACAGCAGTGCAGACTGCTGAGAGAACTACTGATACAATTGACACAAAAGACATTCATTTCTCAGTTTGGTTTTCTTCAGAACAGCAGATTTGCTCAGAGATTGCAGTTAAATTACTCACAGGAGAGAGACTGAAAGGTACAGTAACTATACAGCAGCAATGCTAATGAATGTCTTTATGAATTAATATGAATTATGCCTTTCTTCAGTGTGGAATTGATGCCTAGGTTTTCATAATAAAAGGTAATGTACTGTAAATCTTTTTAACATTTTGAAGGCACAAATCAACATCATCTTAGCTAGCTATATACAATACCATTCAAAGGCTTTATTAAATGGTCTTAGACTTTTTAATGTTTTAAAGGAAGCCTCTTATACCCACCAAGTCTGGATGTATATTTGATCAAAAATACAAATAAAACACTAAAAATCTGAAATAATATTACAATTTAAATGATCTGTTTCTATTTGAATATATTCCAAAAAAGCATAATTACTGCCGTTTTCAATGTCACATGGTCCATCATTCTAATATGCTGATTTGCTACTCAAGAAACATTTCTTATTATTTTATCGATGTTGAAAACAATTGTGCTGTTTAATATTTATGCAGAAACAGGATTCATTGATGAATAGAAAGTTCAAAAGAACAACATTTATTTAAAATATTTTGTCACACAATAAATGTCTTAACTGTCACTTTTGATCAATTTAATGCATGCTTGCTGAATAAAAGTATTAACTTCTTTCACGAAAAGTAGTGTGTATTATCATATAAGCCATTTGATGTATGCTAGCTTGTAAAAATATGTTTAGCTAGTCCTTAGTTGCATTAGTAACACCAGAAAATGACAACTCAATGAAATGAGAAAGAAGCAAACATACACTGCAGATCAAAAAATCGTGGCAAACTTTAGAAGCTTGATTTGAAGTTGTGCGTGTGTCTTCTTTTAGAGCATGTTGATTTATTCATGTATGTTTTGCACCAGGCCCGAGGCTGCAGGGAAAAGAGGCCACTGTCAGCCCTTCCTCCCAACCCAAAAAACACACTCATGCCGGAGAGCTGACAGTCATGCGCCAGTCTCTCCAGATGCACGTCACAGGGATCAAAGGCTGGCCCTTGTCACCGCCGCGTGGCTCATGACAGTCGTCACACAGAAGAATAATTCAGGGGACGGAGCCCATCAGGGAAAAGGGCATCGGCACGCATGTGTGTGATTCTTTTCAGCACACAAACTCTATGTTTCTCTCCTTCCCACCTGCGTTTGCCCCAGGCACAGAGGCTTACAAAAACTCCCCTCCCCTTCCAGCTCACATGATAAATATGAGTGGTTTGAAAACCCTGATCAGGGAGTGACAAACAGGATTACATGCTGTTTGCACCTGGTTGTCATAATTAGAGCACTGATGACAGGGGAGGAGTTAATTGAGATGAAGATCACACAGAGGCGGGTGCAATGCGCACACGGCTCTGCATGAACGCTCAATGGCTGTTTAGAGTGATAATTACTCCCTCGGTCACCTAAAACAGCATTAACACGCTTTTCGACAGTTAAGGCCTGAAACTTAATCTTTGCAAGGATGTGAGACAGGTATGTGAGCTCGAATTTGTGACTTGTTGAGATCTGGAATGTGTCAGGCTACCACAAGGGGTGCTATAGTATAAAGAAGAAAGAATTCAGGAGTGTGAAAGTGTCTGTCCCAATATCCACACTTGCTGTTTTTGCACTTGACCACTTGTCTACTTCCAAGGAACGTTCTGTCTAAATAAGCTGGGAATGCTCGGCATGAATGAGTTCAGAATGTTAATATTACTTCTAATGACCTTGCCATTTAAGGTGTAGCATAAGACTTGCATACAATTCAATCATACATTCCTTCGTATAATTTGTCTCAGCAGTCTGCTTTATTTCAGTCATGTTTTCAATGAAACCTACTCTGATGCGCCTGCGTGAAACTTAGTAACATTGCTTAATCCTGAGCACTATTTACTGCAAGTTTTTCCAAATTGCAATAATCAAATACAGTTTAATGATAATTAAAATAACCCTCATGGCTGATATGTGAACACGAATAATTAACTTGCATTGGAGGAGTGGGACACCTGTCTATATTAGCTTACTGAATAAAAAGTATGTCTTGGCGAGCTACCTCCAATCAGGCCACGAGCTACTGGTAGCTTGTGAGCGACATGTTGGGACCCCTGCTATATGCAAAGTGCCTGTTTGCACCTGGTCACTTAATGCATTTTCTCTGACCCAGTAGCTATCCGATCGTGAAAGGACTGAGTATCTTGAGTATCTCTTCAGCAAGCCAATGCAAACTGCCACAAATGAAACTGGAAGTATGTCGCAAACACAATGGTATTTATTAAAAGTAGTATGAATAACTTATCTTTTCAGTGCTGATGCCGCTCTCTCTCCTGGTTGCAGTCTTTGATTTTCCTATTAGCTTATGATAAATAAAATGCAGCACATTTCTGTTGCTTTCATTGACGTAAACTCCGTTAAATTTGCATATAGCGCGGTAATTGAAGATCGGAGATGTATATCAATTTTACGGAGACACTTATGTGGTCAAGTGTAAATGGAACCGTTTAACAAATCTGGGTTCCGTTCTTCATACGTACCCAGCTCATAAGCTGGATTTGATTGTTGCCAATTCGGCAAGATCTTGGATTGCTAGGTTCTTTAAAGCTCATCCCAGAGTTGCTGTCATAGTAGCAGGTCTGTAAGCTTAAACCTGCTCGGGAGCAGGCTTATTTCATGGAAACACAATTAGATTGCATATATTTTTAGGTGGAATTGATACTTAAAATCTGTTCCAGCCATGGCTACTTTATTACAAGAGTACCCTACTGATCCAGAAAATAATTAACAATTATTATAATGAAAACATGGGCGATATATATCGAACGATGTATATTAAAAAATCTTTCCATGAGTGACTGCACATTTTAGAGTGGCCTTTATTGTGGCCAGCCTAAGGCACACCTGTGCAATAATCATTCTGTCTAATCAGCATCTTGATATGCCACACCTGTGAGGTGGATGGATTATCTCGGCAAAGGAGAAAATCTCACTAACACAGATTTAGACAGATTTGTGAACAATATTTGAGAGAAATAGGCCTTTTGTGTGCATAGAAAAAGTCTTAGATATTTGAGTTCAGCTCATGAAAAATGGGAGCAAAAACAAAAGTGTTGCGTTTATAATTTCGTTCAGTGGATATATATATAATACTTGGGAATCATGTAAAAAAAACAGTGCACATTTATTATGACATTTATGTAGTTTTGTTTGCTTGGTAGTTTCCTTATAAAGGTTCATAAATTTGTCTAGTTTTTCATCAGGTGTCTTTTTTAATTAAATGATGTCATTACGCTGCTGTCTGGACGCCAGCCAATCACTGCATTGCTGATCGTGATTTTGAGTATTGATCTGCCCTTTTCGGGGAACAAAAGAACGTGCACTAATTTTAGGCATCTTAATCCAGATATTTTAATCAAATAATTATAATAATACTATATTTTATTGATAAAGCAATGCAATTTTAAAGCAATAAAATTTACATTTTAAAGTGCTAGAAAAAGAGCCATAATCTAAAACAATTAGAACATTTAAAAAGTATATAATAAAACCAGCTGCCTACTGAGATAAACACAATAGTTTAAACATTAAAAGACTTTAAAGCGGGTATGCTTTTAGACCCCTTTTAAAACCAATAGTTGTCTGTGGAGCCCTCAGATGTTCAGGGAGGGCATTCCACAGGCGAGGGGCGGCGGTGCAAAAAGCTCGATCCCCAATGTAGCGAGTCTTAATCCTAGGGGGGAGGAGACGATAAGTCTTTGTGGAACAGAGGGAATGTGCTGAAATCTGTTATTTAAGGTAAATGGGAGCATTGCCAAGGATGCTCTGATGTGTGAGGAGGGAGACTTTGTATTCAATGTGGGTGGAAATGGGAAGCTAGTATAATGATTGAAGAATTGGTGTGATGTGTTCGTATTTATGCACTCTCATCAGGATCCTAGCGGCACTAATCTTTATGTGCTGGAGTTTCTGGATGCTCTTGCTAGGGATCCCGATGAGAAGAGAGTTTCAGTAGTTCAATCTGGAGGAGACAAAGGCGTGGACGAGTTTCTCAGCATCATGTAAAGCATGATGAGAGAGTAAACCCTGCAGAGTTTAGCTCCAACCCTAATCAAACACACCTGAACAAGCTAATCAAGGTCTTCAGGATACAGGTAGGTCTTTTTGTTTCAGGGTTGGAGCTAAACCCTCCAGGACCAACGTTCCCACCCCTGATGTAAAGTGAATGTAGGACGAAGTCTGGCTATTTTCCTGAGGTGATGAAATTATGCTTTGCAAAGATGTTTAATGTGAGCCTCAGAGGTTAAATGAGGGTCAAATCTAACGCCGAGATTGGTGACTAATGGTGATAGGGGAATGTCCTGGCCAGAAAATGTTATGCAAGTTATGGCAGATGTTCTGATCTGATGAGAGGAACCAATGAGGATGGCTTCTGTTTTTGAGCTGTTCAGCTGGAGAAAGTTATGATTCATCCATGCCCTTATCTCCTCCAGGCAGACAAATGAGTGTGGATAAAGTTGTTGTTGATGATGATGATGATGATAATTATGATGAGTGAGTATCAGGTCCGCAAAGTCGTTTGAAGAACCAAATTAGCCAGAGATCAGTTACCATGATTAGAAGATCTGGCATCTTTCAAATCATCTCAGATCTATTAAGTGAGGTACAAAGAACGGACCCCAGATAGATATCCGATCAGAGAAACGCATTAAGTGACCAGGTTTAAACAAGTACGTTGATGGTATGGTTGGTATTAACTTGATAAAAGCTATTGACAATAGGATTTTTTTTAGCTGTGAAATTTTGTTGAAATATAGCTGTAACGCTAAAGTGATTTTTCAGAACTTGGACAGTCTTCAACTTTTGCTACACCTTTTGTCATGTGTATGCTCTCAAGTGGCCAAGACTACGGGTGCTGGGAAAGGCCCTGAGATTATGAATTGAACTGGAATAACAAGGAGATCACTCTTTTTCCTTTAAGCCTTCAGTTTAAAAAAATTAAATTCTGAACTTTTAAACAGTTTCAAACAACTTTTTTACTTTTTTTATTCAAACTTCCCTGCATTTCAATTCCACCTGCAATTATTTTTGCTTCCTCAATTCATATTCAATTAATTTCTGAACGGTTCACAACCCTGTCAGCTGCTTGTTGAGACAGTGCAAAATGAAAGGGATAGTTCAGCCAAAAATGGTCACAATTTATTTACCCTCATATCATTCCAAACCTGTATTTCTTTTTTCTTCAAAACTTTCTTTCTTCTTCAGAACACGAAAAATTGTAAGGAATATTGGGAAACAAACAACACTAAAGCCCATTGACTTACATTGTATGGACCAAAAAAACACCCACTGAGATATTTCTCAAAATATTTCATTTTATATATCACAAAAGAAAGTCATTCATGTATTTTGAAATGACATGAAGGGGAGTAAATGATGACAGAATTTTCATTTTTGGCTGAACTAGAGACATTCGAAGGTAACTCAATAGACCCCTAGAGTACTGAGATAACAACCAGAGTAACACAAGACAGAACTATGTATTGTCTACGCGTTCACTTCTGTGTATCATTGTGATCTCTGTTTCTTGCCTAAGATAGGCAAAAATTGTCTGGAAACAGTTTTAGAAAGCATAAGTTAAAAACATAAAGATGTTACCATGATACCTTCTCTGAAATTCGAAGGCGGTATTGATGTTCAACTCCAAACCTTTGTGTTTACTATACAGAGCTCCTCACAGTTTCTGTCTCATTGACGCACATACATCAATACAACCTTTCCCACAAAATTCCAAATCACATCAATAATAAACAGATCTAGTGAGTTGGGTAAATTATGGAGATTATGTTTTGAAAGACTGGGAACACTTTTCTCACATCAGTGCTGGTTGAGCCGCTCCACCTAGGTGCATTTTGATATGAACATGGAAGGGAGCGCTTCCATTAGCCGCGTTCACATTATTGATGCGCACCTTTTGAGAAGGGAGCGCGGGAACAGAGGCTTTTCAGAGACGAATGAACTGCTGTTTGTACTGAGGAAAGGCTTTTGTTCCCGAGCTACGCAGAGTCGCACCCCACAGTCAGAAACCCAGATGAAGAAATTGAACAGAAAGTCTTATTTTACTAACCTAACACCTATAGTTTGCATCAACTTGATAAAAAATAGCTTTAAATAAAGCAACTTTTGCAAGCAAACTGTGTCTGGGGTTTATCTCACAGGCTCTTGGCAAGATATTTTTTCAACAAAGCTCAATTTTCTCAAACATATTTGCCTTTTATGTTATGTTATGTGAGTCATGCACCCAACGCTTATTTGCGCTTTTGTGAGAGAACTCATACTGTAAAGATTTCACTGTGACATTTAGCTGCTCATCTCTGTTTCAAGAATAAACGCTGAAATCATAAGTTTTCACAGTTTATTTTGCAAAGGATGATCAATGTGCTTTAATGGAGTGCGATATGCTAAAATACCTACTTCTAGGAGTATTTTACTCCAAAATGAAATTTTTCTGAAAACATGCTCACCCTTAGGCCATCCAAGATGAGTTTATTTCTTCATGGGAACAGATTTGGAGCAATTTAGCATGACATAATTTGCACACCAATGGACCGGACCCTCTGCAGTGAATGGGTGCCGTCAGAATGAGAGTCCAAACAGCTGATAAAAACATTGCAATAAACTAAGTAATTAGTCCATCAATTAACGTTTTATGAAGTGAAAACCTGCATGTATGTAACAAACAAATTAATTAAGATGTTTTTAACTTCAAACCGAAGCTTCTGGCTAAAATAGTCCACTATCCATAATATTGTTTTCTCCGGGGAACACTTTTAAGAAAAAAAGTGTATTCTTTGTATTTCAGTATCCTTTATTTTCCATAACATATTGTCATCTAGAGCTTCATAAAACTGCAATATAGATCAAATTATGTGACAATCAGACTTTTTTCACTGCACTTCATTACCTCATTGATCTGACACATTTTGCTGTGCTGCTGCTATATGAAGTTTTTCGAGAGAAAATAAAATCAAAAGTGTCCTTTACCTCAGGGGGGCTTTAGCCCTCGATCAAAGCACTTAACCCCAGGTTACTCCATAGGGACAAAGTGTGTAACTGACAATGGTTGTGTGGAAATAAAAGCTAAATTCTATATATCGCTATGCGAATGCTGTCTTCTGCTATACATACCTCTCCACCAAAGGCAATATCACTAAACAGGTTTCTTTTTGTATTTGTTTTATGGTATCGCCTACAAGAGGGTCGGCACAATGTGGTCAGTTTGATCCTGAACAGCAATTAATTTCCACTTCTGATTCAGTGGCTTTCATAATTGGTTGGTTATTTTTAAGTTGCACAGAGAAACGGTTTAATTCATGCAATTTACTTTGGCTATATTTAGAGAGTAATTGCTAGTGAAGGTAGGCTACTTTCATCAAGAGCCACAGGTGGTTGTTTATTTCTCCACAGCTACCTGCTGATTTCACAGAAAATGCTTTTAAAATAAGTTCAGATCAAAGACAACAACTTTAGGTCCTTGTCGGAAAATAGCTGGCTGTGTTTGGCACATCAGAAGCGTTTGAGGATAGTATTGCTCACTGTGGCTAAAGGTAGGCTAGAATCTAGTTGATGTTGCTGTCTCTAATTGGCTTTCAATCATCGGACTATTGTGGTCTGATCCCTACTGATGTGCTTCCAGCTCTGCCTGTTTCACTTACAACTATGAATAAATGAGCAAAAAGCAAAAATTATGACATGTAATCTCCTGGCATTTTTGGCAGTGCCATTTATATTTGCATGTGCACTTCTGTGTTTTGAAAATGGGATTTCTTTCAGGGAGAAAATAACATTTCTTTCTGATGCAAAATTGTCTGGAAGTCACACTGAGAAATCCAATGAATGAGAACCAAGAGTTGAGAATCATATCTTCATCATATTTTCTGTCTCCAGTCATTTTGCATTAACTGGCGTGTTCTGTTGAACATCCCCCGGCTGAATTCGCATCACGCACGTGGGGTATCGAGCACGTATAGTTCAGCGCGGGAAGACACTATCACAATGCTCACCGCAATACTTCTGAGAAAATTATTTGTTTTTTAATTTCAAATGAGACACGCGCAATTTGCATGATGCTATTTCAAGCTCCATTGAAACTGAACCTTCTGTGCACTTTCGGCGTCTGATAGGAAAATAGTGTATCGGGTCTTGTCATTTTTCATCAAGCCTTGAGATTTTTGATCTTTTATGAGAACGCACTGTCAGGAACAGTTTACATGACAAGAAGGTTTGAAAACACATCAATCATTCCAATGATAAACATGGCTCATGTCATCTCCTCTTCCTGTCTGCTCTCTCCATTTATCCCACTTGTGAACGTGTCCTTATTATGTCACGTTCAATTAGTGAAACGCCTTTGGAAAATGGAGACCTCTTGATTGGTGACCGAGAAGAAGAGCCTTGGCAAACAGTGTTGTTGGTGTCTGCATTCTGACGCTGACACAGTGCTCAATGTCTTACTTTGAATATCCTTTTCACAAAGCCAGTGCTCATAAAATCTGTAAAATAGCCCTCTAAAATGATATTAACTCAAGCCAGCCCAATGTAAACACTCTTGAATTATAGTGAGGGGAAATATATTTTTATTCTAAATCAGCCAGGAGTGTAAAAAGATAGAGAAGCATTCTGAAAATACGCATCAGTGACAATGTTATGAAATTGAGTCTGACACCTCTAAAATTACCCGAACCTTTTCAGTCTGACAGCTGAAGCAGACTGGCACTTTAAAATGAACAGCTCCTGTTTTCAAAACCCAACAGCGGCTCTATCAGCACGGCCACGGATTGTTTCGCAGAGGGCCGGTTCTAATCGTAAAGGTTCAGTGTTTTTGGCAGGAGAAGGCAGGTTCCAGATAAGGCGAGGATTTATGCACAGACAAGATTAGAAATCCACACGGCTCTGTCACAGTGCACTTCCTCCATGCAATGTAGTGATACTGAAACTAATCTCGCGGCAAACATATGAGATTCGGTAACACAAACCTAGATGGGAAGGAATGGGCTAATCTATCTGCATTCGCGCCATCGGACTCCACAAAGGACGACGTTTACCGCGGCTGCAGGCTGAGATGCTGAGCAGATGTGGCCTGTGAATGAACCTTTGTAAAAGAGAGATGATGCTCTGTCCGGTTCTATGGAGATATGAGCACAGATCAATATCTCCCACACAGCCAATAGAGGCTCTCATGCTATTCAAAAAGGACAGGTGACACAGAGGAAAATGCCATTACTTTAGCTCATGAGCCTCAATGGAGATGTTTCATTTAAGCATCAACATTTTTCTACTGAAATAATTTGAGAATATAATTTAAACAAACAAACAAAAAAATACAATTGTTGACTTTTATACCACTTTGCTCTAAAATATTTAACAACATGGGTTTAAGGGCTCATTAACAAATTGGTCAATTCAGCATCCGATAAAGAGGTCCATCTGTTTTACCGAAGGCCCCATGTGGGCCGCTCTGAGATTCACAGCAGCAGCATTATTGACTAAAAACACATTTTCATTAGCCAACACCACGTAACCTGTGAATCCAATTAAACTTTCATTCAGATAAATATTGAGGGACATTGGCTGCTGAAAGGTGCATCTAATCTTCTAAATGACACTGTAAAACATGGAAGCTGATTCTCTGCTGTTCAGCCCTCCATCTGGAAACCCATCTGTACCTCCTGTTTTATGGATCTGATTCCCACTGTATCCAATACTCGCATGAACGTTAATGACTGGACAAACTGTAGCATGCTAAGGTCATGCATTAACCACAAACAGGGTCAGGAAGGGTAACCAGAGCTGTTAGCATATGGATAAATATTGAATATGAAATAGGATAAGCTTAGGGATAGATCTATTGACAATGCTTAATGCGACCGTACACGCTAAAGACTATCCACTGGGATTATTTATTTATTTTTCATATCTATTCTAGGGCAAAGCTATTCTGTGACATGAAGCAATTAACACTGTAATAAGATAACATCTTTGTGAGGGAACACTTGATTCAAAGCAATTTAAAATGGCTTTGGTGTGGTCGTAGTTAAAGATCCCTCATCATGTAATACATTTTACAAAGATACTGTCAAAACGATAGTGTCAACGAGGCTCTACTTCACATAAAATAAGAGGCACTATGATAAGAAAAGATTGATTACCCATGCGTTAGGAACTTTTGATATTGCGTGGAGTCCTGGGGTGGAAAAGAACCATTAACTGCACCTGCTGTTGCATTGCCTACATCTGTTCCTTATTACAGTGAAGCAAGACACATGCTTCCACATGATGTGCCAGCTTGACGCATTAGCTCATAAGCGTTCCGGTTTGTTTGATGCTTTAATGACAGATCAACGATCGACCCGTAGCTGCACCTGCTGTTGCATTGCCTACATCTGTTCCTTATTACAGTGAAGCAAGACACATGCTTCCACATGATGTGCCAGCTTGACGCATTAGCTCATAAGCGTTCCGGTTTGTTTGATGCTTTAATGACAGATCAACGATCGACCCGTAGTTGGACAATTATTGGACAAGTCGGCTGTTTAGACTTTGCTGAGAAATCTTGAAAATCAAACGCACTTTCATATTTTCTGCAGAATTTCCATCAACATGTATTGCTGTGGGATTCAAAACATCCATCCAAACCTTTTTTTATTTCTTGAACTGAATTAATCTTTGTAAAACCCTACTGATTTAAAAAAAAAAATCAAATGTATTTTTGTTAAGAACTACAAGATGCACAGTTTCTCCATCAGTCAACATAGAGAAGAATAAACGTTTTTGTGAGAAATGTGTTTAACATAAAATCTGTTTAATTTCAAGAGAGCAGACGTTGTGGCAGACATAATTTGTTTATTCTCTTTAAACTTCCCATGTGATTGAACTCGTGAGAGATAATTGGCTCACCATAAGTTAAGTTACTATAATCATTCCATGGCATAATCTCAGTTTATACTAAAAATTAAATGAAAATGTAAATTAAGCTACAAAATGTAATTATAAGTCCATTGTTTATCTTGAAAGAAATTACCATAAAAATAATTATGCTACTGCAATATAGCTACTAGGTTGTAATGTTTAATACCTATAGGCTAATTTGAAAGGGGTGAGAACCAGTGACAATTGTACTGTGAACAAGTGACAACTTTACAGGAGAGCCTAAATCCAAATTTTACCATAGTTTGATCTGAATTTGTGTACTGATTTCAATTGTTTATAATGCATATTTGTACACTCATGAATGACAGCACTTTGCCAGTAGGAAGAGCTCATTAAGAGCTTTCATTTGATGTATATATCTCCATTTCACCAAAAATGTCACTTACACCTGGTTCTCACCCCTCGATATATATATTTATTAGACGGTAATGTGCATATGGCCTTTTAATAATACTATGTTTTACTTCTACATCTGATATATAATAATATCATATGCATTATGCAGAAGGATAGATCTTATCTTTCAATTCAACCTCGTGTTCACGTGCAACGGACGGATCTTGACGTTTCCAACATGGCAGACTCATGGGACGGATCTCTCTCACAGTAGGCTGAACTTGAGATGACGGTGTGCATGAAAGTGACGCATCCATCCGTCGTCCGTCCATCCATCCAACAGAAAAAAAAACAGTTCTGTCTGGCTGGCTGGCTGGCCATCAAAGTTTTGATGATGGGGTTGTTTAGCAATAATGACCGACAGAGTGTAGAATTAACCCACTTATTGCATGGCTATTGGCTAATAAATCAATCAATATGAACTTATATAAGAAGAAACACTGTGGCGTGATATAGTGACTGACCAATCAGAATCACATATTTCAAAGAGCTGCATAATTGCGGGGTATTAAGCAGCCAGTTTTTTAGTTGATTTAACCACTGTTCATTAGTATCAAAGCTCGTTTACCCATGAGCATGTTCATCAGCATGTTTTCTGCGATGATGGCTTTTGCATAAGGGATCTGCGGATCTGTTTCCGGCTGGGTTTAGAACAAATGCACATGTTCAGATGGCAGAGGGAAGATCATTTATCAGGGGTTTTGAACAACAGTACACATGGACAGCGAGGAAGCATTTCTCTCCTCGGAACAACACAAACACAGAGCTGCTACCCTGGAGACTTCAGCTGCATGCTCAAATCACCATCCCTCTTCATATTCCACTGTGTCTAATTAGCCAATTCAGTCCAGACCACATTTATAGACCCGGTGGAACATACAGACACACACACTTATACATACATGCACACAAAGAGTCTGTCCTGGAATTCACATGTAAATTAGATTATAGTTCAGAGAGCCTTGTTCCTACGGTGTGGGCGTCTCTTTGAAGATGATCTAGTGGAAAGGACCTGGGTATATATATATTAGATTAAAAATATCAGACTCTGGATTTGTGTGTTAATAAATGCAGTAATGATATTCCAAACTCGTGCGATTCGAGACACAGTCAGCCATCCACCCCAGCAAGTGATGCAGATTGGGCCAGTATGTTCTCTTGAGGAGAATCACACTGATGTCTTCTGACAAGCTTCATTCCACAGGAGAGAGGGGTCTGTCACCAGGACACCATCGCCCAAATGCTTGCCTGAGGCCGTCTTCCCCACTGACTCACATTCTACAAACAAGACACTAAAAATAACAGCTTAGAAAAGGTAGAAAAATATCCATGAAAAAGACCTATGCAAGATTTTGTAATTCTCTTTCTATTGAAATCCTTCATTTTTCTATTGAAGGTATCACTGACTTCATTATAAACCAATTTGTTTCAAATAAGAGACTGGTGTAAATATATCCAGAATTATTAACGCTTCTGTGATACTTTAATAAAAGCCAAACTCAATAGATGTGATTCTAAAACACTGACTTGCACATCTAAAAGGAAAGCAATTTCAAGTATTCCAATTAAATGAATCTGAACTGATGCCATGCTGAGTCCACCTCGTGTGTAGATACATTTGCAAATGATTCAAATTGGTTTTAAAAGAGCACATTAAAATAAACTTTATTAATGCGCAGGAACTGACTTACAGTGAGGATTTGCAGCTGATTTCACCTAATCATTGCAAATTGCGAATTAAATTCTGCATTAGCGTATGTTACTGATTTGTTTGCAGCATGACTGTTGTATCTTGAACGTTGATTGGGCTTAGAAGCTTGTTGGATTACTTTTTAAGCATTGTGACAAGATTGCAACAAGTAGATTATTGGAAATCTTGTCTATATTGTAACGTGGGGAATTTAGTTTATATCCACCAGATCTCAAATGCCATAAACGAGAATGAAACATTAATTTAAAAAACTTAAACGATTTAGAAATAGAGTCTAATGCATATAAAATGCACAGTAAAAATACTGAAAACAATTTCAACATAATTGTATAAATTACTGTCCTGGTTTTATTGCAGAAAACCTTTTTATGCAGTACGCTCACTCAGGGACTTGTTTAGTAAGATTTGAGATTTTTTGATTATGTGTTAATTAAAAATATATTGTATAATTTTAACTGCTGTATTTTTGTGTTTGTGTGGTTTTATTTTATGTTTATGGAATTCTTGTTTTATTACAACTCATTTCTTGCCACAAAGAGAGCCTTATATGCTGACATGGCAATACAAATAAATAACTAGGCTATTCCTGCTGACTATAAATTTATGCAATAATTTTTTACAATTTACAGGTTTGAATATACAATTAAGATTATAATTTAAACATTTTCAGCCATCTATCTTGACAAATTTGTTTTATCTTTGTTTCATATTAGTTCAGGATAAGTCGTAGTGTCACGCACAAATAAAATACAAATCAGTTTTGGTCTCATTGAAAGGTGAATGCAATGATAAGCCCCTGCAAGCTCACACTCATATGCCTCCATACACTGAGATGCATGTCACAAGATGAACTACTTCCTGTTCAACATGACTTTAATGTGGCATATAGATATTCATTTCTATGGGCTTGTTGTCATTTAAATAGGGCCTTAGTTTACAAGACCAACTTGCAGCCGATGAGGCAAGGAGTTCACAGGTGACTTGCGGTGCTGGTGGTTGAAAGGAAACTGTAGGTGTGATTCATAGCCAGTGGCACCATGCCATCAAGACAAGCAGAGATCTGATCAGACTCTGCTGGGGCACCTCGTGATCATTTCTGATGATGAAAGTCTAAACACCCCAGGTTGCATCCTCTAATGATGTTCCAGAAAACTGCACTGAGCGAGCTTATTTATCTGCAAAGGTGAATGTTTTTGTGATTTTTCTTTTTCCTCCATGCAAAATCATGTTTATGCATTATGTATTTGTATTACTCAGGGGTCATATATTCAACTTGGCTTTTCTAAATTATTTACATTTTTTACCATTTTACATTTTTATGGCTGTCGTTAATATTAAAATGAACGCTCGACTAATCTGATAATTGCGTGATAAACATTTGTGGCATGAATGCAGTCTATAGCAACATGAAGGTTTCTTTTAATTCATTATAAAATATAGATTCATCCTCATCTTTGAAAACTGTTGATTAGAGAAAGCTATTCATAAATAATACGTAATACATGTTTACTAAGAACTTTCTGGAAACATCTCGATGCAAATTTAAATCCAGATCTACCAATCCTTATGAACAAGGTGGCGAAATAACAATTTAAATGTACTTCATATTTTTTTACTTAATTGAGAATTCAAATTTAGTCATTTTTGTCAATTAAACATTAATTGAGTCCATGTTGCTGCAGTGTTTACAAAATGATACCAAAGGGAATCAGCAAACTAATGTCTTCCTTATAAATGTCTCTGCATATTATGCTGTGATAGCAGCATAGAAAATATTGCTTACTAAACCATATTTGGCCCACAAGGTTTCTCATAAACACTTCAGACAGCGTGGAGAATAATCCCCATTAGTGCTCGGCTCTCTTCTTTGAGAAACATCCTCAGGCAGGGTATAAAATCTATTCCAAGGGTGCCATTACAAACACCTCTATTACATTTCTTACCTGTTTAAAAGCCCTCTATCTCTTTCAGAAACTGTTAGCGATTTGCTGATGACGAATGATGCTGAATTTGAGGCCATTAGTTAATTAGTAGATCATAACATCCCTGAGGACAAAAGAAGCCCCAGAGTGGCTTCCTCTATCAGAACTGTGTGTCATTAGATGAGAGAGAGACACTAATTAGAGGGCTGAAAGAGTCTAGATATTATATAAAGCCTCCCTGTGCTCGATGCTACACACACGCACATTTAAATGTAATATAAAGGCCTGTTTTCTCCCCGCATAGAGAATGCCTAAATCTAATTTTGGGGTTTCAAAATCAATAACCTTTTGCTAAAAGCCTGGCTTGTTAGTGCGAGAGGTGCATCTGGGAAATGGAAGCCGTATGAAACAAAATTCTGAGGTGAGACTGAGATGTTGTCACTCTTGTGTTGTTAGAACAGTCGATTTCATAGGCACCGTTATATGTGGTTAAATGCACATGTATAAAAACATTAATTAGAGTATCGCATCCACTAAGGCTACACCTAATGAACAGAAGAGATTAGAGTAAATGTATTTTTAATAATTTAATAAGTCAGCTTAAAATCAATATGAAATGGTATTCGCAACTCATAAAAACAGGATGTTTTTTGGTGGGGTTTGATTTGAATTTTTAAGTGCAAATTGATTGAACCAAGAAACGCAGCGTGGTAGGAGGGAAAGATTGGACAATAAGAGAGCTTAAATGAAAAGTTGCAAGAAAGTTGTTGTTTTAGATGCAATGTAATGTAAGAGCTAGTGTCAATAGTTTTTACTTGAATGTGCATGGCTTCCGGTGTCATTTGCTTACAGTTATTTTATGCTGTTTGATGTTATCACATTATTTTGATTAATCATAATAATAAACACACTAGTTTGTTGCACAAATAATTTTAACATTTACTACACTTTGCTATTCTTGTAGTAATTTTCCTATACATTTAAAAATATATATTTTTTGTAAAGTTGTAAATAAGAAGATGAAAATTATTGGAGTTCGTTTTACAAGAATAAGATTGAGTCTCCATGGAAAATGTGCATACAAATTTGCCCCCTATACCCTTAAATAGTCCCTATTTGAGGGGACAGCCATTTTAAGTGGTGTTCGGAACCATAGTGGATGTTCTCAAGTGCACTCATTCAATCCCACAATGCACTGCAAAAACGAGTGTACAACCGATGTACACTCAATGGCTTGAGAATCCCCATAATGCACTGTGAGAGTCGCGTGGCGAATTAATTCCCGCGTATCGCCAGAAGATGATGCCCCCGCAGCTGAATCATCCATTCATTTATTTTAGAAGCACTCGTCCATGGCGTAATACAACACAGGTACAAATGAATTGTAAATTGACTATTAGGGCTTATACATAATTTCAATGACAGAGTTCAAGATAAATCCTTTAATCTTACTACTGGAGCTGCCCGTTTCAAATGAGTATTAAACAGCAAGCAAACTATGCAAACGTGGCAGTCCTTCCAGTGCACTTGGTGTCCGAATTCACTCACTTGTTTCCATTCACTCCTTCGAGTGAACTGTGTAAGTGGACTAATGTAGGGAATAGGGAATGAGGGTATAGGGGGCGATTTCGGATACAGCCCATGGGTTCACACTGCCTGGCGGCCATTTTGAAAGCGGTCTAAAAACTTTCACCAAAAGAAGAGCCCCTAAAATGTGCAGTTTTTAGATGTTTAAGCCTTTATTTAGGGTAAGTTACATTACTTACTGTAAAATTAAGAGATTAATGTTCAAATTTTTGCATATTATAATCTGGAACTTGGATGTGGGAAATAATTACAGTTAGATCCAAAAGATAGTTTTAGCAACATAGCGCAGATGCTACAGAACACAGTTAGCTGACTAGCTGTAAGATTGTGTGCTACGCTAACATATTTCATCACAGGCATTTCTGGCTTGTACTTTTAAATCCACAATATTATAAATTGACAGTTTATTACTGTTCTGTGGTTTTACACTGCTTTTATTTTCAAAGATTTCATATTATTGTAAGGTGAGCTTAAAGGGTGCACTGCTATGAAAATCACACAGCTTCAATGTGACATGATTAATTGGAACAGGGGTGAACTTAAAGGGTAAAGAAATGTACCCATTAAGCACAGCCAAACTTTTTGCATTTAATGATGTACATCTTAATTGAAATTCTTTTGTCATTTTAAATCAAATTAAACAAATTTGTGTGAGAGATTATCTTAACATAACTTCTTGTACTGAAACAAATATCTTGTGCACATAAAATCTAAATGTAGATTTTGCTGACCTTAATAGATACGCTTACCATACATTTCCGTGTGGTATTACTTTCGAATTATTTAAGAAATGTCCTAGCAATTTCTGAGTGAAAATAGTTTCCTAGCAATAGTTTCCTAGCTTCCAAGTAAATTTTCAAGTAAATTATACCCCGATTTTTTTTCCATCATAGCAGCTAATGAATCAGAAATAGCTTAAACTTCTTTGTTGGATTATGAATATAAAAGTGGTCTTCATTTTACTGACACCTAGTGTTGTGGATCCAGCATTGCGCAGAAATATTTTTGGTGGCAAATCCATTGTAGAAATATCTAATTAATGTGTATCTGTTTATCATGATTGACTCGTTCCTTAACTAGATAACTAGAATGCTGTGTAGTACTCGGCTGGTAATGTGAACTAAATATGGTGACCATTTAAATATATTTTTTTGTGAAATTAAAAAGCTTTGTCTAGGCCACTGATGTGACTCACAAACATTGTATTCGTTGACAACACTATTCATTTATTTAGGCATAAAAACGTTCAAAAGTGGCCAAAAATACCATGCGCACTTCTAAGCGAATCGATCAAAACATCATCAGCGACCTCCGGGGTCACGCACCCGCCAACAGATCTGATTCCTCTCGTCAGTGTCTCATTATGAAATGGAGAGGCGTTTAATTATTTATTTATTTTTCTCGGTTCCTGATGCACGTCTCTGACAGGAAAGCTCTAACCACAAGTGTCCGGTCAGCGTGCTGTTGCTATGCTTTGAATCAATCAATATGCCCAGGCTGAGTTTGGCCTGCAGGTAGCACATACAGATTTAAGAATTTCCAGATGATCAGATATGCAGCACTGATGTGAGGAGACTAGCGCTAACATGGACTCGATGCATGCGAGACTCTGTGCCACATGGTAATGAGCCCACAAGTATCTGATGCCTGCCTGTTCCTTGCCCCATCTGCCCGCTAACGAGACCCTGAATGCATCCTCTCCTGACTGTCCGCCTCTGTCCCGCGGTGTCATAATGAAGCTTGAGAGGCCTCACACCTCACAGACGCCGCTGCTCCCTGCCGCCCGATGCCTTTTAATGGCTTGTTTGTTTGCCTTTGTTTTATTCCTCCTTTTCAAAAGGCGACAGCACGCAGTCCCGACAAAATCGCCTGGGGCTCTCCTTGATGTTTATGTTGCACGGGAAGTGAATGGGATTGGAGCAGAGAGAGCCGTTTATTGCCGAAGGCGAGTGCATCCGTACTCGATATCTGAATGGGGTTATTAACATCCCCTGTTTGCACCTCTTGGATGGGATTTTTCAGCAATCATTTTCACTCATATGCAAGGCGCTGGAACTCGAGAGAGAAAGATGTGCGCTTGTAGCTTAAGAAGGTTTTATATAGATTGGTGGAAAAGTCTCTGTGCTGCTCCACCGAGAGGTTTAAGTAATTCTAGCTTAAGTACAAGAGGTCAGCAGATTTGCAAACCATAAGCAACGGACGTAACACCTTCTGAATTATTCAAACCTTTCCATATCGTCCTTGCAACAGAAAATGGTCAAATCAAATAAAATCCTTTATTGAGACCAGCATGTTTCGGTGGCCCAGTAAACATGTCTATTTTGAAGTGGTTTTAAATAGGAAAATGCAGCGGTCTTAAAAATAAAGGTTCTTTATGGCTTAAAAAACTATTTTTTTCTCTAACTTGTTGCTTACGCTTAATACGAACATTGAAATATTGATGTTAAATTATTTTTCTTTATGTTAGCCAGATCAATTTCAGTTGGCTTTATTCTGAAGGTTAAAAAAGTGTTTGGTGTCAGTTTTATGGGCTATTTTTATGTGATCTTATTAGTGGTCACTAGGGGTGCGAATCTGCGAATTTTATAAAAAAAAATTCTTGAATGCATCGCGATTCTCAGGAATCGATTCTGAGCTTAGTTTTTAACAGCAGATGGCGCTCTAGGCTACTTTTCAACCCACAATTAAATGCTTCACGAAAAAGAGCTCTTGTGCGTTCGCCTGAGTAATGTAAGCGGTTCAATGTACTTGCACCTCAACTTTTATGATCCAAGATGAATGTAAACACAGCCCACTGTAAACACTCTTGTAACTTGCTTCAACCTGAAATAACTTTAAGAATGATTATTTTAGATTCAAGTGGTGCATGTATAGAACTGGAAGCGAGCAGGCGGTTTCAAAAGCATGCAGCATGCTGATAAAAACTAAGCTCAGAATCGATTCCAGAGAGAATCGCTATGCATTCGTAAAATCGCAGAATCGATTTATCGTCGCACCCCTAAGGGTCACAGATGTTTTGAAGTATGATTGTATGAAATTCATGTTAAAGAGCAAAATAGTAAATTAATGTTAACCACAGACATTTTCGAACTCATTCCAAATTTCTAAGGAAACCCAAATGCTGAATTGTCCCCCTCTGTTGAACTGAATAACTTCATGTAGACTATTACAAGTTATATATGCGGTTTCTGGGCTCTATAATGCCCCATTAGAGAATACAGAAGTTATTTGTAGATCTTAAAATGTTCCTCAGTGTTGCATCAGGCTGTAAAACCTTTTTGTTTCTAACTGGTGCAAGTTTATTTGAAATATTTTTGCATGTACATCATCTTCAAAGACAGTGAGTCTTGGATGAGCACTTACATGGTTAAAGGTCAGCATCTCATGCAATAGAGTGGGGAACTATGACGTCACTCCGTAGGCGGATCGGCAGTTAGCATGAAAAAAATCATTGTCCGGTTCCCTCGACAAAAAGCCAATAGGATTTTTCCATAGGCTTTTGGATTATCGCAAAACATAAGCTCTGTGTTCAATCATAGTTCATGAAACTTACACGTTTTTTCCATCAAGATAATCTTCACAAAACAACATAACATTGATGAATTTTGAAGCCTAAAAAAAAGCTAAATAAAAACTGAAAAGCTAAACTTAGACTATAAACGAACTACTGCACCACGGTCGCTCGCCTTCAACCAGCACCGCGCTCCTGACAACTTTCTCAAACTTATTTTAACATGTTCTGTGAAAAGGATTTACACTGTATATGAATTTTAATGCACGCTATATGAACTGTTTCATATAAACTGGAATAAATACAAAACTAGAGCCAAACTAAAACTGAATATTTAGTTATAAATAGTATAATGAATAAATGAAATAATCATAACAGAAGGACTTATGACAGCATGCATTTCTGTACATTTCAAAATAATGTGCATTAAAAGTCAATAGTTCCTTGAATGAATGATGCATTTATCCTTGATTAATATGAATTACAAACGTATCGCTGCATATTCAATCTTTTAAATAACAGCAGAGTGAGCAAGTTTTTGGATATGGTAAGATTAAACTTATTTTAGTGAACTAAGCACCATATTCCAGCTCATTTTGTTAGGGTGGGTACACAATATGTTATTTTATTCTTGCTTCTAAGAAATCCTCAATCTCCATGCTTTCTAACAGCATCATGTGACCGCAAACATTTAATTTTAACGTGGCTTTAAGCACTATGCATCATTAAAGTTTAACTTTCACCACATAAAGCCAGTAAATGTGGTGTTTACATGTAATAATCGTAATATGAGTTTACCTTATGGTAAGAACCCAGAGTCTTCGCATCAGTAAGTGATAAAACGAGCATCTTCCATCCGAAGACTTGTCGCATTTCGGGACAAAGCAAAAAAAAAAAAACATTGTCGAACAACAATATTAAATGCAGGAAACTTTTCATTGGTTATTATAAAATGAATTGTATTACAAATTATACTACAACTGGAAAATACTGTAAATTGATAAACTGTTTGGCGTGATGACGTTGAATGTCTCCGACAGCACCTGTAGTCCCATTTAGCAACCGTCTTTTTTAAGAAACGTAACAGCTTAAAAAAATTATGAGTGTGGTGTAACTGGTGTGTTTTATGTCGTAGAATAAAACGTGAAAGTATCTTGAGCTTGTGTGAACCACGGACCTTATTTAAAGGATTTAACCAAAATCCCATTAAAAAACCCATTGACTCTGGGACGATGGAACCGGAAGTGCTAAAATGCTAACTCGCTTCCGGAGTTTCGCCTACAAAGTGACATCATAGTTCTACCACTCTATTCCCGTCACCATATAGAATTATATGGAAGTTGCCATATAAAATGAATTGGCAATTATCGATAATGCTGGTGAACTAGCAATTTCAAGGGGACTTTTTGTATGTGTGTGTGTGTATTTGTATGTTACATCCAAGGATACAATCTTAAATGGGCTTTAATGTAAGACAGGATATCTTAACAGCAGTGTATCGGTCACTTGTGGAATCAGTTATATCCTTTAACAGTGTTTCTTGGTTAATTTTCTTTCAGCGGTAAACAAGGGAAAACAATCAAGAGTAATTAGGCAGGCATCTAAAATTATTGGGCACCCACCGACTCAAATTTAGATCTCTATAATTGTGCTGAAAAGAGGAAAGCAGCTTTTATTGTTACTGACCCCTCTCATCCTTTGCATTCTTTCTTTCAGCTACTCCCATCAGGTTGTCGGTTTAGAACTCCTTTTGCTAGAAGGAAGGCTTATAGTAATTATTTTATTCCTACTGCAATTTCTATTCTGAACAAGGCCAAACTGTTTTGTCAGAATCTCGTGTCTTAGGCTTGTTATTAATATTAATATTGTTTTTGTGGATCATTTGAGGTTGGTTGTTGTGTTTTCTTTTTGTATTGTGTACATGTGATCCTTTTTATCGAAGACAAATTTATATCACTGGTTGATAGATAATTCACATACTGAAAATAAATGTATATGCTGAATGCACTGTAAGTCGCTTTGGATAAAAGTGTCTGCTAAATGCGTAAATGTAAATGTAAATGTATAATAACGTTTTTTGAGTCTTGAATAATGAATACCGCATATGGTGGTGCAATAAAGAGCAGATAAAAACATGGAGTCTTATGATTTTTTTAAAAGTCATGCAATCACTTCTAGGCCGAGACATCTGCAATCTCTAGTTTTCCAGCCCAGTGGACACCACATTTCCTCTCTGTTCATAATAGACAAATCACTCAAAGCAGCCCAAATATGGTGAGAAATCTCATTTAAAACCCTTCAGCCTGGAATTTCAAAGCCAGATCAGCCAACCCAAAAGAGCTGCAGTGTCCTGATGACATATGAATGTAATCACATGACAAATCAGAAATGCAAGGAAAGACAAGAATATCTTACCCTCTGTCACCTCCAACCTCTGGGGAAAAGTTGCAAAGAGGAATCTATTTACCTGTTGTATTGTCTTTCTAAGATGTGTCCTAAAGCATTTCAGTCTTTTAGCAAAGAGAAAAAGTTTGGATGGAAATCGAAAAATCAACTTTATCTTCAGAAACAAATGCACAAATAATGCTAAATGTTAACATATACTGTTTAATCTAGATTAAAATGGCTCATTTGAATTCTAGCGAAAATGGCTCATTCAGAATACATTCAGAATGTGCTACCCAAATAATGACTAAAAGTAAGTCTTTGAGAACGGGTTTCTCAAGCCAGGTGGCGCATTAGACCAGGGCTCATCTCCTGTTTCCAAAATGCATCACAAACTTTAATCTCTTCCGTCCCAATCCAAGAAAACTGGAGGAAAATCCCATTCCACTCCCGGAAGAATGACTCCCATTCCCTCCCACTCCCGTGTTGTTTTTTTTTTTTTTTTTTTTTTGCGATAACTGTCAATTACAGTAAAAATATAGTACAGATCTGGCGTGCCCACCTTATTAGTTGAATAAAAACCCCAAATGTCGTTTTTGTTATTATATTGAACTGAAAGCCATCTTATTATGCACAGTGTTGCACAGATTAAATTTTCATGTAAATCATCCATGCTAACACACACGTCTTCTATTTTTTTTTTGACATTTCACTCTCTATAGATATATTTTCTATGTACTGTATTTTTAGATATATTCGAGTTTGAAGTTTCTCGCTCAAGTTCACATGAGACCTAAAGCGCATCCTGTTTGCTTAAAAGCGCAACGCGTTCGTTGTTATTCTGAGTGCACACAAATAAACGTAGAGTCTTTACAGATTCGAAAGATGTATTAGGCTACTTTTATCTGTATGACCAAAATGACGGAGATTTTAAGAGCAAGTGAGCGCACCGGAGCCTGTCCTGCAGCAAACGCGCCCACACAAACACTTCAATAGCGCACATTTCTCTAGGTTAACATCATATTGAGCGGCCATGTAAAGTTGCTACTACATACATCTTTCAGATGAAAAGCCATATTTGAGGTTGATGAATGATAGGTGAGCGTTTGGATGTCCTGCCGAGTGTATTACCACACAGACCAGCCGTTAACAATCTGTCCATCACGGACTGCGAGCCTCTAGTTCAAGACTGCTCGCCCCCTACAGTGCAATTCGCCAGGTATACATCCGCGCTAAAATATCAGGGTGAAAGTCATCATAGCTTGCGTAGTATAGACCCAGCTCCCAACCCAACTTTGAGAATAGATTAATGGCGATATTTTTTATCGCCCGATAAGAGTCTCACGTTAACGCAGTTACGCGTTAACGCAGATAACGCCCACCACTAATATATATATATATATATATATATATATATATATATATATATATATATATATATAAAACCTCCTAGAAACTGATTACCAAGGGAACCCAAGTCTTGGAATTGCTAATTATCTTCTGGTTTTTATGACTACATTATGAATAGCTTAATTGGATTACTTTATTATTTCAATTTATCCAAAGCACTCCTGAGGATTCACTGCATTTGAGCTATATATTTTCCTGTATTATTAGCTTGTTGCTAAGCTAACGATGCAATACACAGCATTATATTAGACTGTACTGTTTATTGTCACTTCTTGTTATTGAATGAAATATTGAAAGGCACCATCCTGAATGCTGTTTTGTAGAGCTTAGAATTTGTCCAGAACAAAGCATCTTAGCTGGCAGCATGGTGTTGCAATCCTTTAATGTCTTAGAATGCTGTCTAGGTAGGAAGTTTAGGTTTTGGAACAGAACTTGTATATTTTTCAGGCATGGTTTGTTTTAAGCCTGAGAGAGGAGAGATGATTTGGCTGACAGGAACAGTTCAGCAGTCCACAGAGATGAACAGTCATGTCAGTGAGGCTTGTCAAGCTGTCGAAGAAGAGCAATAGCTGTATCAAGCTATCTGAGAATTAATCTCAACACCAATAACAATTGTAAATATTCGGGGCTGAAGAGGTGCTCTAAGCCTCTTAGAAGAGCGCCCGTCATTTTGATTTCAGGTTAAGATATATGAGTCTTTGGTTATGCCAATCGTGTGTTCGGAAACTTGAGATCAGACACATTTGACATTGCAATAATGGCGCAGTAATCGAATTCTAGCACGCCAGAGTCACATTTTCTTCATCGTCAGCTCTCGTCAGCGTGCTGACTTTATCTTTAGAGGAAGACATCACAGAGAGTGAGTAAACCGCACACACTTAAATTTATCAGATGACATGGCTTTCCATCCATCAAATAATCTTCAGTGAAGATAATAAAGAGATTAAACACTTCTACTTCTGGACCGGTTTCTCCGTAGAGCAGATCCGAAACTGTTACGGATGGTGGAGCTCATTCATCGCCTAGTTATTAAGAAAGAGGGGGAAATGGATTCTGCACTTTGACTATGACTAATAGAACATTCAGTTAAATGTAAAAGAAGCCAGTGAGCCGTAAAGAAGCAGGAGAGGCTTAACACTGAGCTGAATAACACGCACTCAAGCTCAAAGAGGTGGGAGGGTAAAATACTGTGATTAACGATTTGTTTCTGTACGATGTTGGTATGTTGATCATCACTTGGCTGCTGGAGCAGAGAACTACTATAAACCCAGCAATGAAGATGTTCAAGCAGGTCAGATAGAGTTGTTGGTAGGGTTAGATGGAACCTGTGGATGTGGAAAGAAAAACCTGGTTTATTAAATATTTTGTCTAATTGTCCCCTTTGCTAAACTCCGCCCCTCCTTGGTTACTGTTTGCTCACTCCGATAAGCTTATGCATCTATACGTGTCCAAATATTTTGTTTCTTACCCAGAACTTAATTAGTTAAATTACATGTTTTTTTTGTTCAAATATTTGAAAAAGAACATAAATACTACTGAAATCCTCCTTTGGGTACCTTGTGTCACTATTATAAGCAACTTGACAGCATTTCATTGTTCTTTTGGACCATTTCTGTAAAAATATCTTTAAAAACAAACTTTTTTTCTTGAAGCTTGTCTCTGTAAATTGCAAATAGCAAGAAATGCTGTAGTAGCATTTACCATTAATACTATGGTGGGACTTAGTAAAGGGTCTATTTGAATATGATCTCTCAGCTGCCAAATAGACCAACCCAGGATCATGAAAACTGTGTCTGTGGTGACAAAAACAATATTACATTGCTTCTTGCATGTTTTGACACTTTCTAAGTGAAAATTCCAGTAAGTAGTGCTAAAATTGCATTCAGAATGTGAATATGGAAACATCTTATTACATTTGTTGTTTGTAATGTGACAGGTTAGAAATTAAATGGCTGAGTGGTACAAAAAATACAAATAAAGTATCATTTACAAATAAAATGAACACACAATATACCACCTTTGCTAAAACTTACCATAGCCAGTGTTGAAAAAAGAAACATATATTTGCTGAAGTCTTTGAACATTTTCCTTGTGACTCATATTTCACTGGACTTGTTCAGAGAGCTCTGCATTGCAAATGTTGTACCAGGTGAGCTACAGAGCAAGTTTACTATGTTAGGAAAAACCATACACACAGAGCTACTTGGGCACATGTGATGCAAATATTAAAATGTGTCAGTTTACAAATCATGCATCATGATAAGAGTTTTGAGTCCAGCCATAACAAATATAAGTCGTAGAGGTAGAGGCAGATTTGGTATAGTATAGTACAGTGTTAGGTATGATTTTGTTTTTAGATTGCTATGCAGCATCTTCTGATGATAACAATACAAATTCATAATAGCTTTCCAGGCATGCATATCATGTAAGATCTATAAGCAATAGCATAATCATTTACCGGTGGGTAATGCTTTTATATAATGATATACTGCATTATATTATCTATGTTCTCGTTATGGTAACAGGGAATTTAATAATGAAAAAATGAATTTGCCTAATTTGTCTGAAAATGGTTGAATGCTATAAAGGAGTCTTTAGTTCTACTTATTAAACGCATTATATAGGTTAGCAAAACATACAAACAGCTGTTTATTCACCCTGAACTCCCATGACTTGGGTTTTCTGTCATGCTGGTAATTGGTGATAGACCTTTTTCAACATGTAAGCAAAAACCAATAAGTGCTGCATGATGTGTCTTTCAAAAGAAATGTTTTGTGAACACTTTTAAACCTCTGTGTTCTTGTGCTCTTCTTTATGCATTAGTAATGATCAGTTTGATTGAAACATTCTGTCAGCGAGGACATCTCAAGGTTGAAACACTCACTGTGATCAGCTTGATATGTAGAAATAATCTCAATTAAACTCTGCGTGAGATGGGACATGCAGGAACATATGCACTGTTTGCTCTGGGTTTTGACACACAGCAAACATCCCAACCATTTACAGTCAACACAAAGTGATATTCACAACCCTTTTTTATGTTAGTCTAGGGTTGGATTGATTTTTATCCATAGGGAATTGGATTGTAAAAAGTGAGCATTCTATACCAGACCTGCATGAGAATTTGTAGTCCTGAAACAACGCCAGCAAGGATTTTTAATATTTTTGTTTAGCCGGAATGTGTAACTACACCATCTGGCAGCAAAAGGCATGTTTCTCTGTTTCTCTACTGACTGCCATTCTGACAAAAATAAGTTTTTAACATTTCAATCGCCAATATTTAATTTAATTATAGTTGGTGTTTTGCCAGTGCCTGATTTGTTTTGGAGGGTTCTGGATGTGAAATCAATATTTGTTCTTGTCACATCTTGGCGATACAATGACGTTGCTTAACAATCCGCTGTTTAACTACCAGCTTTATGCATCGTTGGAGAAATTAAGCTGTTTTCCAAAACTGTAGTCACACATAGCCACGTTGTTTCAACAACATAGTATTGTCATTAATGATGTACAACAAGCTACTTATAACCACAGGTCAATAAATAAGTGCATTAGTGAATCATGCACAATAAAACCAGGTGTTCATGTTTACTGTAGATGACCTTGTCAAGCAGAAATCCATCACCATAAAGAGGAAACTAGCATGAGTAGATAACATTCACTCTGTTCTTTCAAGGTTTCTTGACTCTGGTGACACTAGCGAATTGATGCCGGATTGATGCTGTTTTGAATCACCAAGGGGTGGTCAAAGGTTAAGCATCACTTTGCTGGATAAAGCAGCAAGTTTGACCCAAACTGTTGATTTGATACACCACTGAAAGCAGTAATACGTTTGAATGCGCTGAAACAAGCAGATAAGTTGAATTCAAGCATCTGAATACATGTTATATATTGTGAGTGAGTGATCAAATTAAAAAAATTCAGTTCGGTAACAGGACCTTGATTTTGTGAAAGAAAGCATTTGGGTAATTTGCAAATAAAACCTCAAACTCGAATCTCCTCTGTAGACACACACCCACATACCTCTTCATAAAAGCCCTCAGGAGGCAGTCGGATGTGTCTGTTTGGGGGAGATAAAAACTCGTTCACCGGATCCCATGAGCTGGAAAGTTGGCGCGACACAATCTGGCAGTCACTCTACTCCTATAACAAGCGCTGCCACTAACTGAGAACGAGAGAGAGAGACAGACAGCAGAAGAGGTGCTGGAAGAGAGAATGAGAGATTCATTCATTAATAGAATATTCCACTTTAACAGCTGGGTAGTTATGTACAGTTATGAAGCCCAAAATCGATATAAACATACTCCCCCAAACCTTTTAGGTTTGATTTTGTAGCCCTAATGAGGGAAAGTATAGTTTAGATGCCTTGACCTTTTTGCAGTTTATTTTAATGATCCTGCAGTGTGACATTTTCTGAAGTAAATATTCCATGCAGTCTTTAGTTTATTGTGCGCTTGTGGAAATTGAGAGTGAAATATGTGAAATTCTGTCAAATCTTATGCCATTGCCAGAAGAACTAAATTATAAGTGTGTGTGTGTTTTAATAGATACATGATATATCGGTAATATATTGTTTGTCAATCAAATTTGGGGATTTTTTATGAATCTGTATCGTTGAGATCGGATATTCGGTTGTGATTGTTTATTTTCATTATTTTTCCAATAAGATTTACATTTTAAATCATCTAACACTCACCAAATTTAAAAAATTTAATAAAAACTCCTGGTTTTCATCCAAAATATCTTAAATTGTGAATGAATTTCACAACTGCCTAATTGTGACTGATGACACTTCAAGAGAAAGAACAGATTTGACTTCTTTTGTAATTTAATAGACTGTTTATGCAGACATATGATGTACATAATCAGCCTGATAAAAGAATGACTACAGTATCATCAGAGTCACCCTTGCTCTTTTTCATATGGTCTGTATTTAGCTTTTTAGACGAGGCTTATAGATGGGTCTTTAAAACTCCCTCCATTTTCCTCTTAAACATTGTAACATGTTAATAGATCTCTGTGTCTGCAATGACAGTGATATTCTCTGTTGTGCAGCGAGATTGTTTGCAGGTTAGACAGATTGTGCTCCAAGGAACAATCAATATCCTTTAAGCAGCAGGAAGTAGGCAGAGGGTGTGGAAGTCCCTTGTGGCTAATCCACATGTAAAATACAAGCACGTACTTAACCAGTCTTTCCGCAATTAACAAATTGTGCGATTCATAAATGTTTTATGGTATGAGCTTGTCTTTGAAGCATTCTGATGTCTCTGGGATCTAAACAAACGTCAGTGATCAAATCAGCTATTTGTGAATTGTGCGGCTTTGATTATTGTGCACTGAAAGTAACTTTGTGCTTTGAATATCAAATCGTAATCCCAGCAAACTATCTGCTTCCACTCTCTTTTTTTAAAACATAGCTGTATTTTTGCCCCAAGCACCGGCAAAAATTTAAGCGTGATTCATTACCAATTAGGATTTTATTGTAAAAATCAGAAGCAATATGTGAACGAGAAAGAGGAATATGTTTTGCTTAGGCTAGTTTTGGTGGTCTTTTGAGATTTTATGTATGCACTGTGCTCTATTCAAACTGACACGAGAGCTAAAGCCCAGGCAAAACTAATAAAAATAAATGCCTGGGCAAAACTAATAAAAAATTAAAATGGTGGAACTGCACGGCTCATAAATTTACTCATAAACTCCAGAAACCGCGTCAGTTCATTTGTTTCTTTATTTGATTCATCTCTAGCACAGTCCATTTCATGGCTTGCCGCACGTCTCCCTCTGAAAATCATGTTTCTTTCTGTCCACTGTGCACTGATGCAGTTTGCACACAATGTGATTTAGCTAAATAGGATATGGTCCTGCATTAACAGTCTTTATTGGTTCTGCTACAGCATTTTTTTTTCTTCCCACAAATCGGCCCAGATCCAAACTCTAGCCTTAAAAGTCTTAAATCTGAGGAAAATTATGGGTTTTATACGAATGTTGTTCAAGATCTAATGCTGCATTCAATTCCAGTTCGGAAATTGCAATTAAGATGTGATGTGCTTTCAAGTGATTTTGACCAGAATTCAACTGCTAGGCAATTTCATATTTCTCCTTTCACTTACTAAAGACAACAGGGAGTGTTTTTTGCAGTAGTGCAACAAAGGAAAAAGCAAATGATACACAGTAAAGCTTAATCAATCCGTTGAGGAAAAAATTAGCAAAATGATGCAAAATCTATGTAAGCATTGAGGATGATTTGGTCGTCCTCTCGCTTCTTAAAACATTATTTGTGTAGTAAACAAAACCGCGTCTCCACCATTCATTCATACCGAGGCTAACGGAACATGCAGGATTAATATTTAAACCGTCTTTTTGCATTTTAATATTCACATACACTAGTTCATATCACATTTCGAATTAACTGACAGACCTTCTTTTATTAATCCAAAACTTGATGAATTCTGTGGCATTCCACGTTATAAAGTAAATTCCGTTTTTATGAATGGACTGCCATCCTTTCTGCATTTTTTGTGGAAACCAAATGACCCTAGAAATGTACATTTATTCATTTAGCAGACGCTTTTATCCAAAGCGACTTACAATTGAGGAATACAATAAGCAATACATTATAAAGAGGCAAACAGACACAGGAAGTGCTTGTAATACAAATTTCTAGGCAGTGTCCAGAGCAAATTCTAACCAGACAGTGAGAGGTTAAAGAAAGAGAACAAAGTTAAGGAAAGCATTCATTTGTTTTCATTTTTTAAGATGAAGTCAATTGACGGAAGAGATGAGTTTTCAGGTGTCGCTTTGAAAATTGTCAGGGATTCAGCATTCCGGATGAGGGTGGGAAGTTCATTCCACCAGCCAGGAACTGTGAAAGAATACGTTCTGGAAAGTGATATCTGTGATGGCTCCACGAGGCGTCGCTCGCTCGCAGATCTCAGACTTCTTGAGGGGATGTAGATTGTCATAGGTGAATGGAACTAGGAGGGTGCTGAGCCTGTGGCTGTTCTATTTGCAAGCATCAGTGTCTTGAACTTGATGGGAGCTGCAACTGGGAGCCAGTGCAGGGAGATAAAGAGAGGTGCGACATGGGCCCTTTTGGGTTAGCTGAAGAACAATCTCCATTCTGAATCATCTGTAAAGGTTTGATTGTGCATGATGGAATTCCAGCTAGAAGAGCATTGCAGTAGTCCAGTCTAGAAATGACAAGGGCCTGCACAAGAAGATGTGCTGCATGCTGTGTAAAGAAGGGCCTGATCTTTCTGATGTTGTGCAATGCAAACCTGCAAGATTGAGCAGTTTTTGCAATGTGGTCTTTGAAAGTCAGCTGGTCATCGAAAACTACACCAAGATTTCTGACCGAACTTGATGGAGTAATTGTAGAAGAACTTAGCTGGATGGTGAAATCATGCTGTAGAGTCGGAGTGGCAGGGAATACAAGAAGCTCAGTCTTTGCCAGGTTGAGCTGTAGGTGATGTTCTTTCATCCATGCCGAGATTGCATTGCCATCTGCGTTTGATGTAAGAGCGTTGTTGAGAGACAAACGGAATATATTGGAAACACATGATAGAGGTGGGGAAAAGGAGGATAGAAAGGAGAAAGAGGAAATAAATCAATAGATAAAAATAGGTAAGTGCGTTGTAGTCGTGCAGGAAAAAGTCGCAGGTCTTTACACTCGTAGGTCTTCACACTAGGGGGCTGAACACGAGGGCTGAATGCTTCCGCTCCTGCTAACTAAGCTCAACTTAAATACACAGTTAATCCACTTAGCAAACAGTCTCTTTCAAATTACGGCTAATGGCAAACAACAAGTACAATTAGCACGAACGTTTTCAATAAAACAAGCAGTAAATGAATTGCTTCTCACAACTAGCAGATATTTACTCTAAAAGACAGAAACAATTGTATTAAGCAAAACACTTATGCGCTCTTACTGCCTCTGCAGTCAGTACGCTTATCCTGATTAATGTAAGAAATGAAGAAATGTAAGCACACTTCAGAACATTTTGGTTCGCCCTGTGTGTTGAGTTTTAAAGAGTTGCAGGGGTGACATCAGGTCACAGGGTCTCTCTCTATCTCTCTCTCTGGTATGCGCCCAAATGCATTCTGAGGTTCCGAAATTTGGTACCGAATGATTTAATGTGAATCGGTTCTCAGTAGTAACGACGCAATTCGCTTACCAATACCCTTAAAAGTACCGAGATCGGTACCCAACCCTAGATGCGCGCGCCTCTATGCTAGTCTCATAAGTTTGTTTATAGGAGCAAAGGCAGCAAAGTTTCCTTTCTTTAGCAAAGTAAAAACAGTCTCTTTATGACTTATATCGAAATCCTCTGAAATTTTTCTTTACAAATACTCGGTTTCTATGTCCAATTCATGTTTTGTTCTCTCTCCGCGTTCGTCACGAATCACGCTACGCCGACGTCCTACATCATCCGCCGGAACGGCTTCTGCATACCACAGTTATATGTGAAAGAAAAGGGCTTATTATATTTGAAACATGGATATTTATCTTACAAAAATGCATGGATTTGCTACAGGAGGCCTTTATTCATCCCCACGTTTTATTATGGATGCGTGCTTCATTTGATGTGTTTGGACTGCTGAACAGAAACACCCGCCAACTGTAATGGTAGAGCTTAGAAGTGCCAGGACAATTTTTTATATAACTCCGATTGGATTCGTCTGAAAGAAGAAAGTCATATACACATAGGATGGCTTGAGAGTGAGTAAATAACAGGCTAATTTTCATTTTTGAGTGAACTAACCCTTTAATGTTATCGGAGGTAATGCTAACCAATCTAACATGCACACAACATATCTAAAACTAGAAACCGAGTGCTGATAAAATGTATTTGCATGCCTTCATCCTAAAGTCGATGACGTTCAAATGGCTTTAAATATCTGAAATAAGTTCTGCGGTTGACAAAAGTTCAAAATGGTTTTCACATTTTATTCTATGACATAAAATACATTAGTAATGCCCCCTTGTCACCTTTTCTGTAAAGCTTTTACTTGTCTTGAAAAAGGCAGTTGACTGAAAGAGTTGTCTAAAACTTAGTGAAAGTGACGTTATAGTTTTGTTTAGCTTTTTACTTCTGACAGCTGTATTTAGGCTTTAAAACATGTATATGTGTTCATTTGTGAAGATTATCATGATGAACCAAATGTGTCAGAATCGTAAACATTTGTTGGTCACAACAATCTAAAAGTCAATGGAAAAATCCTATTGTTTTTTTTTGTTGAGGAAACCAGGGTGATGCAAATGTCTGGTTTGGCCTAAAAAATAAGTAATCACTGCAGCACTCTATTTGCACGTCCCTCTTTTGAACTAATGCAAGTGCAAGGGCTTATGGGTATTCCCCCAAGCTACATAGCTCAGTTTCACAGACAATATTATAAAGTTAATTGCTAAGCTTTAGCTTAATTAACGATTTATCGCTCTGCATAATTAGCTGCAGTGAAAACATATGGATTCAGTCAGATCAAAGAGATAGTGTGGTATTTCGTAATTGATCTCTTAGAGATATTAACCTTAAATTTGTGATTTTTTTTATCCAGAAGTTCAAGGAAATGTGACATTTCAAGTAACGTTTAATTAGGACAGCTTGATGCATTTTTATTAACTCTGACATTAGGGTTTACGTGTGTCATTTAGCCCAGAGGGCCTGTTAGATTGTTTTTGGAGAGTTCAGAGTGGTGATAGATGCTCGTGTGCATGCTCTGAGGCAGTCTGTTTCATTACCGAATATCATCTCACCTCACAATGGGGAATTTCACCCTCCTGGTCTGCATTGTCAAGCACTGACAGACCCCCTGTGGATTTGAAAAGAGAGACGTTAGAACATCAAACGCTAAGTTGAGCTCACAGAGATCCACTGTAGAGAATGCAGTGACTTCTTCAAATACGCTGTGGAGGTCTCTTAAAAGCTACATAAAAGAGCTGAGGTAAAAAAATGGAGGGCTGTTGGTATTTGATGCTGCCAAGAATTGGAAAAACCTGAGAGTGATCCAAGTTTGAACTTCTAATCTGTTTGGAAGTGGCGAGCAGCACGAGGGCAGTGGACTTTAGCTTCTCTGCATGGTTCCTGATGGTTGTTTTGCAATTAGACTTCATTTTCCTTACTCCTTTAGTTCCTGGAAGTGCTGATTGCACCTTGGACTACCAGTCAGAGCTGAGACTCTTAACACCGGCCTTGAGTACACCCTTACACTTTTTAAAGATGTTTTAATGACCTCCCTTGTACCCACGGCACTCACAATTGCACAATTAGTGTAGAGGTGGATGGGGGACTAATTTAAGTGTCACTCTGGGCTGAATCCGCTTGAACATTAAGTCTTTGTGCTTCCTTCCGCAAGCTTGGAGGATACTCCCTGGAGTCGTATGCACGACAAAAGTGCTGAAGTCTGAATGTGAATGTTATCATACAAAATCACATTATTAAAATTAATAATAAATATATTCAAATGAAGGCAACACTCCAGGTTCTTTCTATGAGGATAATGGGATGAGAAGACAATGTGAGTGTCATTGAAAGAGATTTTCTATTTTAGAGACTTCAAATGAGTTGTACTGAGTGAAAAGTCATATAGGGGCTAAATGAGTTTGGAATGAAAACAACAAAAACACAAACAAAAAATAGCACATATGAATCTGTTTGAATATTTGAAGGTATTTTAACATTATGAATGATTACAAAAATATGTTCGTGATCATACAAATGTGCCTTTTATTTTTTTTTGTCTCAAAGGTTTGCTCTTATTTACAGTATGTTAAAGGGTTACTCCACCCCAAAAGGAACATTTTGTCATTAATCACTTACTCTCATGTCGTTCCAAACCCGTAAAAGCTTAATTTGTCTTCAGAACACAATTTAAGATATTTTAGATCAAAACCGGGAGGCTTGTGACTGTCCCATTGACTGCCAAACAATTTGCACTCTCAAGCCCCAGAAAGTATGTATGACATCGTCAGAATGGTCCATCTGCCATCAGTGGTTCAACCGTAAAGATATTAAGCTACGAGAATGATTTTTGTATGCAAAAACAAAACAAAAACGACTTTGAATGAAAACAGCATATCCGTGTGGTGCGGCTAACACAGAACAGCTTACGCAGTTTGCATCCAGCGGATATTCTCCAAAATGGTGCTATGCTGACGCAGAGGAGAGGTGAATTGTTGAATAAAGTCATATTCAAAATAAATTTGTGCACAAAAAGTATTCTCGTAGCTTCATAACATTATGGTTGAACCATTGACGGCAGATTGACTATTCTGACAATGTCTTTCATACTTTTCTGGGGCTTGACAGTGCAAGTTGTTTGGCAGTCAATGGGACAGTCACAAGCCTCCCGGTTTTCATCCAAAATATCTTAAATTGTGTTCCGAAGATGAACAAAGCTTTGACGGGTTTGGAAAGACATGGGGGTAAGTGATTAATGACAATTTTCATTTTGGGGTGGAGTAACCCTTTAAAGGGAATGTGAAATGCAGTTTTAGATTTTTATTTAAGTTTCTCAAGGTTAGTTTAAGTTTTTTTGCATCAAAAAGATCCAACATCTTCCATCCTAATTTTCTCTTTGTGAAAAAATACTAAATTTCAAGGGGTGTTACCTCCTTCAATAATGGTAGCAAACACCCACTACTGTGATCGGTTAACATTATCGCACAATATTTGCACCCTCCTTTACAGTCATGTGTTTTGATTCTCGAGATGGCAAGCACTGATAGAGCGGAGAGAGTCATATATGTTTGAGCCCAATGCAGAGGAAATTGAAACAAAACAGCTACACAACGCAACTAATTGAAACAATTTGTTTTAGCATGTTTATTGCTTTTGCTTCCTTAATTGCTTAATTTTTGGTATAAAGTTTTGTCATATTACAAAAGATGCAGCGCTGTACGTGGGTATGTACGGATTAGCAACATTCAAGATAAGCTTAGTGTCTTACTAGTGTTGAACGCTGATAGACCCTTTTTACAAGACTGTGATGATGTGTTTAACGTTCATCAGCATCAAATTACAAAATAAAACTAGTTAATGCTAATGCGAGGGTGTTTCTAATGCAGTGGGATGGTAAATTTGACATTGCTCTTTCTTCTGACTGCTTTTGTCAGTCTCTCTCCATTTAGTTATTTCCTTTTTTGAAAGTCATGAAAACACTTTCATGGAGTTCTTCATTTTCTATTTGAGCAAATGGCAATGCAAAAATATATTTGTGGTACTCTGTGGTACTCAAAAGTAATGCATTTTAAGGGCTGTGTCAGATACCTTTTTTGTAAAGTGTGCTAACTTTTTAACTAGGAAAAATGCATATTTTTTAACTCTGACATTCATTTTAGGAAATTTCTTAGAAGTGTTGATGGATTTGCAATTGTAACCACATGACTTGAGGTGTAATCAGGACTAGAAGGTTAGAAGGAAATAGGTTTGCCATGTCTTCATAAAACAATTCTGTCTTTAACTTAGTGTCCACAGTCTGATAGTTATATTTTCCATGACATGTGAACACCCACTGCAAAACGGATCTTCTGATCTTGTGGTAAACACTGGCAGTACTACATTTAAGTCTGTTTTCGTGTGCACTTAATGTGTCATTTCTTTCAAACCGGTCTCACAGCTTTATTACTTTTAAATCATTTCTCCAGGTTGATGTGTCAGGGTGAAACGTGAATAGGCAATTTGCACAAGGTGCAACAATCTACATTCAGCGTAATTAAATTTGCTGTCACAAGATGAGGTGACTCACGGCTTCATCACTGGATCTGAATGTAAGGCGACTGGTCAAAAATAGACCACATATTAGCTGCGTTTCAAAGAGAAACATAATTTCCTGTAGCCTCTTTGCCGCATATGTGAGCGTACCACCTCGCAGTCCAGAACTTCTTTCGCCCACTGACAGATACAAAATGTCACATTGCAAAAAGCAACAGATAATGACAACAGTTTTTTTCCCTCACATCCCGTCATAATACAGACAAAGACGGCAACCCACTGCTGTCATTCCACCACAGTTCCCTTGGACCTGTCAGCACCCTCGCTTTTCTGTGAACGCAGCACCAATCAACTGTTTCGACTCTGCGATGAAATATTACTGCTGGCCTACCAACGCTTTAAACATCCAATGATATTTTATTTATCTCTAGCAGACAGGATCCAAATGGCGAGAGATTTGCCCATCCTGAGAGATATATTGAGGAAGACACCTGTCAACAGCCTCATCTCTCAGAATGAAATATTTCACTAAAATTTTGATCATAAACCTTTAAAACTACTCTTTCAAATCAGATCTGAATTTGGCAGGTGTTTTATATACAGTGCAGCTAGTTCTCCAGAGGCGATTTAAGCCATAACCATGGGCACAAAAACATGCATGAAAAAGATGATGGGAAAACAATGAAACAGGACAAAGTTTATTTATATCAGATTTATATAAGACACCGATACAAACACATTGTAAGATGCTGTGTCAAGATAAAAATGGCATATTTGACTGCAATTAAGTGTTGTTATTGGGAACTTTTTTCCTCATTATCTTTATTAAGGGGTTAATTCTCCTAATATATATACTGTATATATATAGTCCAGTCGGGAAATGTAAAGATGTTTTTCACTTAAAAAATGGCCCGGGCGAGCTTTAAGTTGAGCACAACTACTGTGGCAATAGTCTCATTTACATGTAGTTTCTAATTATAGTAAGATGTCACGTCAATATGGGACAGTTGAACACATATAAACAAATGAAAGTTCACATATTTTGCTGTTCGTCAGTTATTTCGACAGGTTACTATGACAATAGTTCGCATTGGGCTTTAAGTTAAAAGTTAGGTGACCACTACTTTAAATGCTCTCCATATGAAAAGTAAACCGCCAAAATGATAAAAATGCAGCATTTAACCTAACTATGCTATGCTTGCAATTTCCAGCTTACTGCACTTACCAAGGCCGCTTGTCTAAATGTCGTGATAGGAGGCTATTGTGACATGATTTCGTTTATACATTAACTTAAATAAAAAGAAAAGGATATATATCTTAAGTAAAATTAAGTGAACTTACCAGGAATTATGAATAAAGCCTCTAATCTTCAATCGTTCTGCACCTGCTCCAGTCAGCTGGATTTCAGATTTGAATGATGCGCACGCAATCCCATAATGCCCCACTACAGTAAGTTAGTGTAAAAAGCAGGAGCTACAGTGACAACACCTGCTTCTTGTAAATTAATCACAGTTGACATGTAAATATACTGTTAACGACTGTAAAACCTTATTTGACCCATAATGCATTGCGAATTACAGCTACATCTTGTAAAATTTTTAAACAGTAATATTCTGTAAAAATTTGCTGTAGAAACTACAGCAATTTTTTACAGTGTACGCATGGGGTGAAGATTTCTAAATATGGGCGAGGTCCTGTTGGGGTATTGGCGTGTTTGTTTTGGTGCTTTCAAATATCAACATCGTTTGGCAAAAAACATAAAACCGCTTAGTGCACCTTTAACATGAGATTGGGGGAAAGTGTGTGTTATGTCCTCTTAAAAAGAAAATCCTCTCTGGGTTCAAATGACTGGAACACACCATGAAGGTTACAGAACAGTTCAAAATGTATGTTTGAGGTATACTCATGAATACATACAGTATTAGGTTTAATTGCATTATTCATGGTTTATTAGTTGCATAAAATTATTGTTCAATTAACATGTTCTATATTCTATGCTAAATATCATACAAAATGGTATTCTTCATGTGGATGATTCTCGCTGTGTGGTGGATCTGGCCACACATATTCCACTGGGATGTAAATGAACCATAAAACCAGCTGATTATCATTCACGAGCACTTGACACTGCAACCTCCCAAAACCTCTGCTTACATAAATTATGCCTTCGTTGTTTTATAGAGGTAAGCCTACGAGCGGTTTACATTATAGAATTTGCATGCAAACACGACGAACAGGAAAATATGAACTACTTTGGCATTATAAGCACTTTGACCTGAAAATAGAAACTTTTTCTGTGATTTCTCTCTTCGTATAATCTTCCCGGAAGACCCGGCTGAGACCGGAGTAAGTTATTCATCGATTTCGAGGATTTCAGGACCCTTATAGAGAGATTGCAATTTCTCTGACTGATGAACATTTGTTTGATATTGTTCCATGCGTACACTGTGGCAATTCAAATACATATTTATGAATATCGAACTGAAGATAAATAAATGAAACGCTGAAAATGAGATGAGTAAAGTACATGAGCCATTGGAGAATAAAACTATATTCATAATCTGTTAAATTATTCAATTTAATGTTTGGCCACATCGTTCTGAAATGGTTACAATCACTATCTGTCACCCTCTGTGGGAAAGGTCTATTTTCTGGAGGAATATGGCAGGTTTAGATGATAATGCAGACCAGTTTTGGCCACAGCATCTAAAACTTAAGCTATGAATATCTTCAGTTTCTTGAAGCTTTTATCAACGCTTTTAATGTTTTATGCATCATTTTTAGGCAGCTGTTCCATGTCACGTCCAAGTGATGCATTTCCAGTGTCAGATGGCACAGAAAGAACATTTATAGTCTTCTGCCAGGCAACCTAAACATGAGTCAAAGGTGTTTAATGATTTTTAGAAACACTTGCTGAAGCCACATATTTCACATTTGGTATCTTGTTTCTTTCAGACAGAAAATGATATGATGTATATACAAAAGCCCAGTTTGCCTGACTGGAATGAAACATTTTCCTCTGCATATCTGAAAAATGTTCACTTGACACAGAAGGCCTGCTAACTCAAAATAAGTTTAAAAGAAATTCTGCAACTGAAATGAGAATGTTTGATTAGTTTCTATTCATAGTCACTTGGTAATTGAAAATAAGAGTGACTGATGTCTAAAAATACCAAAGAAAAAGCCGAGGTTGAAGTTAAGGCATTCATAGGTCTTCTTTTGTGATGTTGAAAGGATGTCATGTTAAATGATAAAACTGTGTGTGATTTTAAAACAGAGTTTCTGCAGATTTTACGAAGGTAAATGTAAGACTTTTTCAAGACCTTTTTAAGACCAATCAAAGAAAATTTAAGGGATTCTTTTCAGGGTACATAATACGTCAGTATGTTTTCTAAATGTAAATGTCTCGAAAATCTAATGAGTTAAAGTTTGAAATACAACTTATTTCCATTACTTTAGTATTCATCTAGAGCAGAGGTGTCAAACTCAGTTCCTGGAGGGCCACAGCCCTAAAGAGCATAGTTCCAACCCTGCTCCAACACACAAACCGTGCAGTTTTCAAATAAGCCAGAAGGACTTGATTATGGTGTGTTTAATTAGGGTTAAAGCTAAGCTCTGTAGGGCTGTGACCCTCCAGGAACTGAGTTTGACACCCCTGATCCTATAATATGGAAATATGTTATGTACCTTCTTTTTTTTTCTAGTGTCTAAAGATTCTTAAATCAAGATCAATGCATTATGACATAGGAAGTCTTGTTTTCTGAGAAATTGATACAAATTAAGTGACTAAAACAAGAACAAATATTTGACTTTATTAAGATGGATAAACTAATAAAATAAAAAATAAGATATAAAAAAAATGTATACCCCCTTGACAGATAGTTGTTCTTATTTTAAGCATAAACTCACTTAATTGTGTTCAATTTCTTAGAAAGCAAGACTTCATATCATCATTTTGCAGCTCAAGCAAATGTACCTTGATTTAAGGATGTTTAAATATTTATTCTGGAAAACAAGGCAAAAATGTTTTTAGCAGTGCATACAACATTTTAATGCCATGAATTGAAGACATTCTGCTCAGATTTAAGATCTTACTGAGCCCTGATTTTGCGAAAGGTTGAATGAAGACTTTTAAAGGCCTGCATAAACCCTGTAAAAGCAGAAACCATTTATTCATGCATTTGAAATTGGAAACAATATGGGGTAGGAAAATAAGCTATTAAAGTCAATATCGACTAGTAACTGACCCTATTAAATTTCTTAATACTCATTCCTGGTCTTCATTCTGGTACGATTCATTAACACTTTATCCGAAGGCAAAGGCTGTTTGTCTTCATAATCATTCATTAAAGTGTAATGCAACTTTCTATGTTAAAGAAATAACTTGACGTCACCAGCTCCTTGTATATTTTCAACTCCTCACTTCAATTTTTACGATCCAGTCAGTTTCCAATGGGCAAAATTATATCCCACCCTACAGTTTTACTCATCTTGTCTTGTTTTGCTTTTAAATATGTTAAATATTAAATAATATAATCATTTCATGTTGTCTTTAATTGAATGGTTGGTGATGTTTTTGAGTACTGTTGATAACGATAAAGCTATAAAACACGTAGGTCTCACAAATACGGGATGCATTTTTGGAACTATTACAGTACTAAATAAGAATAGGCTATGAATAAGGAAGCCTATGTTTCTCTATGTGGTGATAATGTGATGTTCAGAAATTCATTAGCTTGTACATTATGTTGCGAAAATGATTACATATTCACAGAGGGTAATGCCATAACAAACGTAGTATGTCATGATGACATGGTTATTAAACTGAGATTTAGACACAGTCAGAGATGAACATGTAGTCACATACAGTATGTCACAACAGACTTCTAATACACCACAGTTTCTACAGAATGACAACAAGTAAATGAAGCAAGAAAAGAGATGAGTTTGTGTCTGATGGGAACTGATTCATTCAAAGTAAAGTCAGATTAAGAGGACCTTTGCCACAACGATGTCTGGAGTGTGAATTTGGTTTTGGTGTATGTAAGCGAGATCCATACATGTCAAATATACCTGACCAAATTGTTATTGCTTTAAAATGATCTCAGTGTAATATAGGTTTTATAGGTACATACAATACAGTTAGGTGCAATTTTAGCATTAGGAAAGGACCAGCCTATATATTAAGCTATCTAAGTTGTGCCTCGACTCAAATATGCAGCATGTTAATTTAATAAAACCGCTTAAGAGAAGCAAATATCTTAATCTAGGCTGTTAATTGAACTTCAGATAACCATTAGCCCAGTACAGAGGTGTTTAATTAACAGCAGTGTGCAAACGGGTGGGTGTAAGTTCATGAAAAGACTGGAAAAGGAGTGCAGTTCAAACAAGTGAAACATTGCTTCTATCATCAGTCGTCATAGGATGGAGTCTGAGTTTTGGAAACCAAAAGTTTTAGAAACCCACAAGAAGACCTACATAAGTAGACGGTGAACCAGTAAGATATATAGAAATAAAAGTGGCACAACTATAATGAGTAGTCGGTAACTGTGAGAAGACGTGAGTTTTCGGCGTTGTGCTTCTGCTAGTGTTACTGATATCGCCTGACAGGAGGTAGCATAACCTACATTCTGTCAGTCGTCTGCTTTGATTTCAAGAAGGAAAGATGAATCCAGAATGTTTGTGAGAAATACAAAATGCCTCTGGGCAATGTATTGTATTTGTATACAATCAATAGCTAACACATGTTCTGTCATATCATTCTGTAAGAGAATTTGAAGCTGTCGTCATAAAACCTGAAATAAGAAAAACACTTTTTTTCTCTAGCCTGTGCTTTATTGAACCCTGACAGCAATTTTACATTTAAAAACACGTATAAAAGCTCTTTAGTTTGTCCAAAGAACTTCTATACAAGTCTTGACAATTTCAGTTTTTGGCAAAATGTTTTCAAGCTGCCATTTCTATCCACAGTTGGGTTACTTTTAACTAAACTAGTTTGTATTTGTTAAGGGTTTCTTCTTAAAAAAAGAAAAGAAAACAGCAAATATACAAATATAGTGGGACAGATTAGTGCTACCAATGTTTGCTTACCAGATAGCTTATTTTTAGCCCAACTAGCTAGCTTTTCAGTTCTTTTTTTGTTGCAGATTTTCAATTTCATTGGAACAGCATGATTAAACTGAGCAATTTTACCTTCTTTTTACTACTCAGCGAGTTTGAATGTGCTCATCTCAGGAGGACAATTTAAAAAGCAACGGTCCTAACAGTCAGACACTGCTAGAGGAAGATGTTCATCTGATTGGTAGTTAACCTGTTTGTTACAAACTACTTTTATTTTATTTATTTATTGCAGATAGTATGATTTATAATCCCATCCCGCAACATTATTACAATGGTAAGACACTGAAAACCCCCAAAACTATTTTAGTTTATTTTTTACTTCAGAGCATGCTTCAGTTTGGCACGGCGTTTTGACGACGTTGTTCACAAACCATCCAGCTCTCTTTCCTAAGCTGAAAATGGTGATCATTTTAATTCGTTAATTCATATTGTGTGCTGCTTACTTGTGTCAGACATACTCTGTGAGGAGCTGGGAGGAGGAGACGGGGGAAGGAGGAGCAAAGCCGTTCCGCGCTCTCCTCTCCACGGCTGCTTCATCCTCCACTGAGTGAAGGAGAGAGTGAGAGTGTATGGAGCTAGCTGTGAGTGAGCCGGACACTGATGCGCTCTGAGCGGCAGAGTGAGAGAACGCACACCGGGTTCGAGACGCAGCGCCTATAGGCTGCATTTAAGCACCAATATCAGTCCAAGCAAGAAGAAAAAGCGCATAAAAAGAGCAGGACAGAATCCCAAGAAAGAACAGATCGATCGTTTGGAAAAAATCAGCGCTCCTAACTTTGAAGGACCGCAGTGAGCGCGCATCACTGCCTCGGTAACCATCACACTGAAGAGATCCTCACCGACTCCAGCGATGCGCTCCGGGGTGCTGCTGCTGATCGCCGGGCTGCTCGGGTTCGGTATGTGAACGGAGTTTTTACAATTTCTCTATGCATCATATTCACCTGTCAGTTACTTTAGACGTAGGGAAAAGTGCGCAGAGTGCCTGACCAGATGATATCCAGCTGTCGTTTATTGAAAATATATAGGCTACTAAGGATTTGTAGTATCATCCTTTTTTTGTGTTTCGCATGGTGGTATTTGTTTGTGGTATGCCGTTCCCAGCGTTTGTTTTATTTTAGGGTTGTTCTGCACAGGTTCGCGCGCATCGGATGTGTTACGGACATGGCAACTACATAGTTTTAATCAGTGCAATCACTTTAAAACTTTTCCTTCTGTTTCATGTGTGGTGATCATTGTAACTTGATTTAGAAATGTGTATTTAATCAGACATAAATTAGCAGTGGGCGATGGTTTGGGGTTCCGACCTCCCTAATTAAGACTTACAACCTTTAATGAAGTCAACAAAAAGTCGGGGTCTTTAAAGAACGTAACTTTTCTTTATGTATGTTTTCTCATGATTTTAATTTTCACGTTAACCAGAAAAGTTTATGTTCATATTTTTTACCTTAAGATAAATTATAAATGTTCACGAACAGAAATCGGCTGAGCAGCAAACCATAAAAAATAGGCTATATAAAAAATGCACAAATTATTGCATTAAAATGTGTCCTGCTAAAATGCATAAGTTGACACCCCCTCTCTAAAAAGTCACTGTATAACTAGCAGACTGTGCACTATTCAGTTTTCAATATTTTATACCTAAAAAATATAAGAGAAAGTGAGATGTGTATGTGTAAATGTTTTGTTGAGGTTAGAATCCATTCTTAGCAATTTCCATTAAATCCTTAGTGATTTAAGCTTTGGTGGTAGATATAAAGGTAGAGATCACATCCCGACACTCGTTTTCATTTAAAGTGCCATGACTTCTGCTCCCTTCAGCCCTAATTTGAGATTCTGTGTTGTTTGATTGTGTGGGCTTGAAATAACCCCGAAGACGAGCCCCTGAACGCTCACATTTAAGGTCCAGCATGGGCCAAACTCCTCATTTGAATCTGAAACCGGCAATAAAGCCTCCGGTATGGCTCCCGCACGCACACTTGAGCGAATGAACATCAAATCTCAAGAGGCTTTCTGGTTTATTACTGCTTTTTATGAGTATGTGTGCCGAGATGTTAAGCCTCACAGGGCTGTCTCTTCTTTTCTTTTCTTTTTTTTGTACCTCCATCGTGTGAGTCTTAAGAGGGAGTGCTTTGCCATCAGTCTGAAAATCATTTTTTATGACCTGAGAGGAAACACTGACAGGATTTTTGCTGCTGAGTTGTGTTTATGCCATATGCACAAGGTGTTGCACTTCATCGGCTCAGAACTTCGAGTTTACACACTGATGATATACTGCAGCCCCACTTCTGCTAGTTTGTGTTACCTCACAGCATCTCAGCAAACCAAGAAACGTTTCATGAACAGTTTCGAAACTACATAACATTAATGATCACCTTCTTCCAACCGTCTACAGGACGGATTAATCTGAGTAACGGTTATTTATACTCTCCGTCAAAGAAGCTGTTCCTCTAGTGAGCCGAGATGCTATCAGGTGAGATTGTTTGTATCAGTCCCTGGGGACTCTTTGTTAACCATGGCCAACTCTTGTGTTACAAATGAACACCGGGTTTATTTAGCATCTCTTGACAGTTGAATCACGGTGCTGTGGCCAGGGAAACAGAAGGAGAGGAAAAGTCGATGCGATCTGACACCCTTCATCTGATCCCTTTATCTGCGCTGCGGCCCCGCTGCCTCCCCAGCAGTGAGGGGGAGCGGCAGATCTTTCCCCCACAGCGACAGGGACAATCTCATTCACGCTTGGCCCAGACTCCACTTATAGCTCTCACTGAACAAGGAGCAGCCAAGGACCCCGTGAAACAGACCCTCGGGCAGACCAGCTCAAAGAGAATCAAGAGCGGTCGCCAAAATAAGTGCAACTCTTAAAAAAATGTTTTAGTTTTAACTCTGTCACAGAAAGTCGCAGCATGTTGAACTAAGCAAATATTGAATTTCCCAGATCCCTTCCACCGCACTCCACAACTTCCTGATTGCTGCAGAAGGCATCATGTTTCCTCTTTAAGTGTTATAAACACCATAAGCATTGTCAGCAGTGGCTTGCAGCCGTGGGGGCAGTGGAGCGCTGCATGGTTTTGTGCAGCCCACACGCTGCCATACAAGATGCTGTCAACGCTCGCTAACAATTATATTGTAATCAGAGCTTGTCTTTCATAAAACATGGACTGTGGGGGCATCTCGGCTGTTGTTTGACAAGCTACCTTGGCCTTTTGTCTGTAAGAGGCTTGGGTTGTATTATGTAGGCTAGATTTATACAGCTGTGGCACTCTGATAATGCTGGAAACTGAGTGCCTTTATGTATATTTGATGCTTTTTTTGCCTCGATTATGCTAGTTCATGAGGGCACAGCATTCTCAGACTTTTTATTTTGGCCTGGTCAGACCAGTGGTTCATATTGTTCACTTGCCTTGCCAACATTTTCATAGGAGAAAAAGAAAAAGTTATTGTTCACATTATTGTTGATCCTGTATTTTAATAAATAAGGTTGTTACAACACTAAAATATGGGTGAGCAAACTTCCTGCTTTTCTGTTGGCCTGGTTGGCCCGGTGGTTCAGATTTTGTTTTGCATGTCATGTCAACATTTTCACTGGAAAAAAGTTTACCCATTTAACCTTGTATTTTAATAAATAAGCTTGTTACAACTTTACAAATTATAGATACCAGTGAAATCTCTCAATTCCAGTTTTGGCACCACAGCAAAAACTATTAACTTAGCTAATATAAAGTTCACAAAAATATATTCAAGACAAGTAAACAGTCATTAATACAATTAACAAATTGCAAACAATAGCACAAATAAATACAGTAGTACAAAGATACACATGAAATAAAGAAAAGAAAGATGTATTATTATTATATTTATTTATAAGATTTATTTTTATAAATTAAATATGCACTGATTTTTATTAAAGCTACAAATTTGCTTCAGTCAAGAGCAGTGTGTATTATTTCCCCCTTTATTTTATGAATAACTTTAAGGACAAAGACATAATCCACAGATTCAATTTATTAACAAGCATCCTATTTTATCCTAACTTCTTATATTCACGGTTGACCGTGTTTAAGGGGATACTCACCAAGGTGGACATTTTGGCATAATTGTATGTTCATTTGTCTGTTCTAGTGTGATAAAACACAAAAGATAACTCAATTTGGTTCTCGCACGCTGTTTGAGAGGTGGCTTTATGCATGTGATTTGGGTGTTTGTGCACAGAAAACCATCTCAGACAGTATGTGAGTACTGAATTAGCCTAAGCTTGAATGTTTACATTCGGCAAGACTTGTCCCAAACATCTTTCACGCTGACCCTAGGTCATTGGTCAGTCTTTATTGTCACATCCTAAACGTAGAAGGAATAATACGATCATCTTTAAAAGACTTGTATTCATTCTGTTCATGTTGAAGATCCTGAACGTCTCCATTGATGTTAATTTGTGCTTTCCAAGGACCGCTTGTCCAGGCATTACAGATGCAAGGCTGTTTGTCTCTTTCTGTTGGAAGAAGCTTAAATTTTCTCCCACCTCTTTCTTTTATTTCACACATCTGTGAACTCTCCACTGCCTCAAAGCTGCATTTAAGCTTCAGTCTGCAATGTGGTATTTAAGTGTAATCTGCTCTGTGAAGCACCCAGGTAAACACCAATTTTCTCCCAGCTGGTCTCATCCCTCTTGCTGTCCGGTTGAGCATGATGGCTTGACTCGGGCCGGGTCAGCCTGGGAATGAGGCCTAGTGCATTCCCGACTTCGACTCGGCCCATGCGGATGGGGGTCAGCCTCTATGTGCTCTCTCCTCTATTTGTTTTTATGTAATTTGATTTGAGGCAGACAGAGATGGATTAGCCCATAAATAACTGAAGAGAAAATCACAACTCAGAGAGACGGCAGAGATAGAAAGAGCTCGGTGTTATTTTCGCTGGCTTGCCATCATTCCGAGAACATTTCCACAGATGCCGTCCGAGATGCATGGACAACACTCGTAAAACAAAAGAAAACAGAAAGGCTGTTTGTTACTGAGATTTTTACTTTTTATTAGTGTTTCTGTTCGCCGTACATCTCGCAAACTGGCAGTTGGGAGTGTAGACGCGCTGCTCTACTTGTCTCCGGGTTAATTAGATCACATTAAAACTCGAAGGCCGTCAGATTTTCTTAAATGTCACTTAACACTTTCCATCAAAGTTTCTTCCTCCTCACCCACACTGAAGCATTGGCAGGCCTAATGGGATCTAAGCAGGTAATTACAAAGTCATTTCTTGACATGCTTGTATATGATCAACCCTGTGTGTGTGTGTGTGTGTGTGTGAGGGTCCCTGCTGTGTGTGTGGGTGGCAGTTCGTTTGTGTGCATATGAGCTTATTTTTCCTCACTCTGCACAATCAATCATTTTATCATTTATTTCTCTCTCTAATTTGCTGAAGGGGGTAGTTTAAAAAAACATCAGCATCATTTTATTCTCGCACTATATTGCAGCTATGAATCAATGTGAAGCTGCCACATATTTGCGTTGCATTGCAAGCAGTTGTTTGGTTGTCTTCCTGACAGACTTTGAGCGATAGACTTAAGTAGGCCTGCTAAGTTCCACTCAGATTTATGTTGCGGAATGTGAAAGGCTTGATCTGATAAGGGTTTCTGTGTCTGCAGGAAGTTTGTGCCACGGACAATCACACACCTGGATTGACAGGTTTGGATCTTGGAGTCTGGTGGCATTACATAGCGAGCCTGTTTACCACAGCACGGATGAGTGCCACAATACAAGCATAAGCCTGGCTTATTTAAATGCAAATCAATCTTTTGACTACATAACAGCGATAGAGGGCAGGGTTACTGTCCTCTTACCTTTTAGATAATTCTGTGTATGTTTTTCTGGGGTAACAATGCATCCTTAACAGCTGCCGTTGTAACTTCACCTTCCAAATCCCTGGATTGCTTTGTGGTCACATTTGATTTGATCACATTGTGGTCACAGAGGCTGACGGTGCGCATCAGAGTGACCAATTTCACAACACAAGATGCTTTGCTGCAGAGGAAGGCTTCTATCAGGAGTTTTGTGTGATCTGAACCCCGTGAGGCGCGGTTAATACTTCTTCATTATTTTGTGCTAGTAAACCGAACGCTTTGATGGCATCTTTTGATGGGAACTGCAAGTAGTCGCCACGGGAGCTTATAATAATTGTTCTCAGCATGCGTCTGTGTTGTGTCTCTTTGTTTGAGGCAGATTTTAAAGCCTTAAAGCATTTACCATAAAGAACCTCTAATAATGTTCTTCTTGAAACAGGCCCAACACCCAAGTTTACTCTCCGGAGACTCGAGCGACTGGCGGAACTTCGTTATCTTGTGCTTGGTGATGTCTGCAGTGGTCCGATCTCGGTAAAGCATGCAAATGTTTCACTAACAATTAATTATTTCCCGCTAGTCTGAAGTCAAGAAGCCCTGTGGCAACTCTTGAAATAGATGTAATTGTTTGTTGGAGTCTTGTTTAAACCTTAGATGTTTTATCAGACTGGTTCCCTGGCGTTCTGTCTTGCGAAATGAAGTAAGATAAAGATGCATCTGGCAAAGCCTGTGAGACTGTGCTTTTATTAAATCTTGAAATTGAATCATTCCTTCACTCAGAAATCAAAAAAAGTTGTCCGAGACTCAGCTGTCTGAGTGTTTGTCTTTGACTCATGTCTAAACCCCTAGACTACCTCAGAACAACCGCGCAACTTCTGTTGAGCGCAGTACAGCCGTGCCTTTTTCAGCACAGTAAACCAGGCCATCTGTACATTAAGAAGTGCTCGTTTTAAATGGCTGACTCAATTGCTGTGGTGCCATGATTTAATAAAGGAGAACTCTTATTCAATCAGCAGCTCTGAAACATCCCCAGAAAATCACACATGATGCGCGGATGCATCCGTCCGCCATGCCTGCTTGGCCGCCGACCAAAGCTAAAGGGTGCAGCTTGAGTGAATTGACGACTCCTGTTTCGAGTGAGCCAAAAAAAACATGAAACCAGCTTCTTTTAATATCACATACGTCCTGAGAAGGAATGAAGCGATGCAGGATGCTGGAGCCAAAGCAAGAATCTGTTAAGATCCTGTCAGTCCTCTGTGGCTTGAGCTGAGTATGGGCTGATAAACAGAAAATCTGAGCTAAGTGCAGTTTATTTTCACCTTATCAATACTGATAATGGTCTGTAACGAAGAACGGTTGGGCAGTAATCTTATAAAAGCCATGAAGTCAGATCAGATAGCACACAGACAGATAAAGAGGGCACAGGGTTTTTTAAAAGTAGCCAGTAGGTTGAACCCTGTCTTAAGTGCGCTTTAAAAATGATGCATCTGTCGAATGACATCGCTTGAGGTTCAGAAAAGCAGGTGAGACTGAAGTAAAGGTGTGACTATGTGTTTTTGCCTGACAGCATTTCAGGGCTGAAAGCTCCATTTCCTGTTTGAAAGCTACTTTTTGTTTTAGATTGCTGCTGGAAGATGAAACGAGGTTGAGAAGGAGTCGACAGGCACGTCTCAACTTTGACAGGCAGAGTTTGATTCTTTTGTGAGACAAAAGGCTTCTGCAGCATTTTGATTCCATATATTTTTTCCCAGGGAGAACATTAACAATAACTCAACTTTACATGTATTGCTAGTTATTCAGCAGAAACAGACAACAGAGAACTGAAGAGTGCAGTCGTTATTTTGAAACATCAATATTTATTGACAACCACAGAGTCCAGCTGACCTCTGCTAAATGGAAAGAAAATGATTTCTTCAGAGGTTCATATACAGCAGAATGGTGCTTGTATTTTCATACTGCCGAAATATTTTCCTTCAGGGCTGCTAAAACCTTCTGCTGAAGCTATTTCTCCAAAGGACTGGGAGAGGAATATGTTGTAACTTCGAATGTTTATACTTGCATCAACAATTTCCAATTTTAAAAAAAGAATAAAAAGCACTTTGCTATGAATTATTGTGCATCTCGGAGGGTCTCGGCAGAAAATCTGCATGTAATGATACATTACACCGAATTCACTATCATGAGCCTTGATTGTATGTGGTTGTTTATCTTCCATTCAAGGCATGAATTTATTATGGAGGAGAACAAAAGAGGGCCATTTTCAGACAACTTAAGTGCTTTTGCACAAATAAACATTTTAGAAAACAAAAGGTTCATCCCATAGGCACTGATAAAGCATAAATACATAATTAATAGGCTCTCCATCAGAGGTCCTCACTTGAACGCTATTTAATGCTCTAAGCGTACGGAATGATGTGACACCATCTACACTTATTAAAGATCAAGGTCCCAGAGGATGTGACTAATGTAGGTGGCCTTCCAGCACTTACCACTTTCTAAATCAGCGGCAATGCTCTATATATATCTGTTGATGCTTTTTTCATTTATTGTCGTTTCTACAGCCCTAGCAGTTTTTAGGAACATCCGCAAAGCTCCTTTTCAGGGACATGCATCAGTGTGAAGGTTGGGAGTCCAGCTAAATCATCTTTGGCTTTGAAGCACGATCATCCTGAAGTGCATTTTTCAGGTAGAAGAGAATTTCGGCTGGACACACTCTGGCTAATCGGAAGCCTTTTTCTGGATGGGAAACTTTCGAGGAAGGTGTTTTGACTTGGTGCCGCATTCTCCTGGACCCCTGCAGCTCCTGATTACTTGTAGTCCATAAATGTGCTCTCTCTGAATTCATTTGTAGGTCGGCTATATGGCGCGCATTGCTGAGCTGGTGGTTGTACCAGGCATGTGGTCCTATTTCTGGCCCTTGGGGTTCCCCGTTCTCGTGTTAATGGTCCATCTCCAGCCTCTGCTGTGCGTTAGATGATGGAAGCAGGTTTGGTAAATAGCAAAGACAGACTGCTGTGTTCAAACATCCCTAATGGGACACTGGTGCAAATTATCATCTGGGAGGTAAAGACGACAGAAGATGGGGAAAGAGGGAGACTAGACTGATGGCATTCCGTACTGGCATGTTTCCTATAAATGGGACTAAAGGTGTGAAAACTTTCTGAACAACAAATAAAACCCTGAGAGTCCATTAGAATATCGTTCACAGCTTTGGACTTTCATTTCATGCATCTTCTCTCCGTGAAGACATTATCATATATCTGCCATCACTCCTGGTGTCATATTGAGCTGAGAAACACAGAAACACGTTCCTTGCTGAGCATATTAAGATTTACACCATCTCTCACTCATTATTTTGCTCCATTATCACAAAAAAATATTCTTTTGAGGTCCAAACAGTCTTTAAAGAGTTTGAGTATCCTGTTAGGCTCAGTGGAAGTTTTCATTTCTCAAAGGCTGCTCTTCTATAGCTCAGGAGAGTTAGAGTGTGATCCGTTGTGTTTCTTTTAGAGGGGTCATTATGAGAAATCTCATTTTTCCTTCTAAGTACTATAAAAGCACACAAGAACTTTTAGACCTTAGAATTTTCTTCCAGAAAAAGACACTTATCTGCAAAAATGGATTGACCTGAGCTGATTTTTCAATAATTCCATTGAAGTTACTGTTCATGTGAAAATCATCAGTAGCATTGCATATATACCCAGGTTTCAATTATAGTTCATTTAAAGCCACATTTTGAATTAGGGTTGTATGATATATCAGTACAATTTTTAAATAGAAACTGGGTAGGTTGTTATAGGATAATTAGTTGTTCATGCTTATTTTTATAGTAGATTACTTTTGCCATCATCTAGTGCTCACTTAATTTCTAGAAATACTAATATTGTACAATAATACTGTTGAATGTCATTTCTGCCAAGACTCATCTAATGAATATTTTTATTTTAATGAAAGTATTCTGCAGCCACTTTTAAATCTTGTACAAATACTTATAATTTGTCTGTAGTAAAGAGATATAAATCAAACAATGTGCTTCTCGTGTTATCTAGGTTATTTTTTATCCACTTCTGGATTTTTCTTGGACAGTTGTTGGCTTTATTTAAAGTTCTAGAAAATAGGCAAATGTAATGGTTGCTTTTGAGTAGCTGTTGTTTAGTGTAGCTATATAAATTAATTAGTACTTTATATGTGGGTGGGTGGAGCCTCCTTGCTGACTATTGTTGTGTCCCAATTCAAAGACTGTCACAGTGGCACGATAAAGGCATTCGAAGGCTCCTTCAAATCAAATGCGGCTTCGAAATGCATCCTTTGTCTCCCAGGCAACAAAGAATACAACTGATGGATTCTTTGGGGCCCAGACAATCCTGAGATTCATTGACGATTTTTGAGAGAAAATAGTGGATTACTCTTTTAAATGCCAGTACTGAGTTTTAACTTACTTGACTATCAATGATACAAATATATATGAAAAACAAAATATTTAAATGTTGACACATCTTTCTAGGATATAATTTTAAATACATAGTTTCTACTTTTTATTATGTACATAAATTGACCATGGTGAGCATATTTAGACAGGCTGTGAATTGTCAACGGCAGCTGTCACAGTCACTAGGAGACAAGATTAGTCCTCCGTAATCTACATCATATTCAACAAGGCTCAGTCTAACCTTTGCGGCCTTCAAAGGCATGGCCTTTGAAGTCTGCATTCTTCGATGTATGCAACCTTCGAATTGAGACACAGCGTGTATCTACAGCTCTGTCAGGACCACTATCATCAAAGATGATTGACAATTAGCATATAGTTTGGATTGGCTGTATGGTTCTGTTCTGGGCAAGAACTCCCTGTGCATCCATGCAGCCTAGCATGGATGAGAGCAGTGAGAGCAGCGATAACACCCCAGGGTAAACAGAACAGAACCAACAAAAGTATTACAGATTTGTTAAAGTTCAGTAATTTTATGTACAGATTTTTTATTTGTTCTGATTCAAAAGAGAATCAGAAAGCTGGATCTTGACAGAGGAGGAGTTGGGGATGGAGGAGGGTAATTAGCTATTCAGCAATGCCAAAACTGCTGATAAAACTGACGACCTTATATATGGATGCTTAGGTGTCTTATTCCTATAGGTAGATGGGGATCAGCTGAGAGTCAGCTGATGCAAGCTTGACTAACGTGACAGAACTAACGCTAGGCTAGATAATTATGAACTCTAATTAATGCAGATACTGTAATTTTAGCCATGGGAAAAAATTGGTGTGGAAATGTTTCAGTTCTTATTCAAATCTGACCTTTCTTTCTTGTATATTTTTGGCATCTTTGCACATTTCAGCAGTTTTTGACATTGCTGACATATCTTTTGAAACTAAAGAAGGCATGTCTTGGGTCTAAAGCAGGGGTCGGCAACCTACGGCACGGGAGGGATAATCGCGGCACGTGAGCAATAGGGAAAACTGCATGCTGACGTACATTTGATGTAATAACTTCTCAAAGTCACACAGCCTGTTAGGAGCTATAAATACTATTAAAGTGTTATAATTAACTTGCGCTAGTCTACGGATGTGCATGTGATTGCTGCACATAGGCGCTTCAGATCAAAGCCTCAGCGGTCTAATAGCGCTAGTCAAAGTCAAATGACTGAGATGGCCAATCAAATCAAACTAGGCAGGGTTTACCATTCACAGATGCACAGTATATCCAGTGATGCAAACTACTTTAATTTTTTCTCAAATATGGCCATTTTGAGAGAGAGAGAGAGAGAGAGAGAGAGAGAGAATTGTAAGCATCTGTCTCTCTCTACAAACAATGAAGCTGAGTTTAGTTACTTAAAATACATGAAACTACATTTAAAATCACACATGTAGTACCTCAATACCATGGTAAAAATACAACTATATGGTGTCTAGGTATTTGTATAAAAATCAAAGGTATTAATACTTTTTGTATAAATGCACAAACGTTATGGCTGAATCACAAAAATAAATGATGGATCCGTGTGGCGCTTCAAATAAATAGTGCTCTTATTAAAATATCCCAATAGTTATCGATTTATCGCCCAGCCCGAGTAGAAAGTCATGCACATTTAAAATGACATGAACGTGAGTAAATGATGAATTTAAATATTTGGGTGAACTATTCTTTCAAGTAAACATGTGCTTTGACTCTCATTTCAATCTAGGAAAAGCAGTTGAGATATTTCAGGTGAGCGGGCCTGCACAAGCCACCTGTAGCAACACACTCTCCTCTACATGCACTAGACACTTTCACACACCATTGTGTGTCCATAATCCCACAAAAGACTGATTGTAATATACGACTGTAATGTATGTATGTTTACTGGCTCATGCACCACAAATCACCTTACACTGTTCCCCAGCCAGCTGCTTGAATGTCTCTCTTTTTGCACATGTACAGTATTTGAAGTCATCTGCACAGTTGTACAGTTTGTATTTTATTGTATTTTATTTTATTTTTAGTTTATGTATAGGTAACCACTTTTACATATAGCATATGTATAGTCAAAGCTGACAGTAGGTCAGTTGTGTATAGGTTTATACTGTTTTTACTTCGTGTTGTATATCTGTATTTATGTAGCACCGTGGTCCTGTGAGACACGACATCTCGCTTCCATATGTCCACACATGTAGCGGAATGACAATAAAGCTCAACTTGACTTGACTAAAAGATCTCTGTTGTAAGTTTACTTTCCTACGGGGGTTTTCATCTGCTCCTTTTTTACAAACATAAAAACGTGGTCCAGGACTGAAATGAGAAGGTCACAGCTCAGTCTCTGAGGCAGATGCATTGGACTCGAGCCCATGGCAAGGTTGTTTGGGACCGCAGTGAGGTTTCCTCCAGTTGCCTGTGATGTAAGTAGGACAAACCCAGGGTCCCTCAGAAGATCTCTGTCGTTTTACTACCGCTAGTGTCCAGAGGATCCAAGAGACAGAAGCCAGTGACAGAGTTACAGCTTCTGCAGAGGGCAAACAAGGAGATATGACACGCTGCTGTGATGGGTCAGATAGCAAGAATACACCAGGGACCTGTGAGTGTGTGCTCGTACGCTTACTCCTGGCTTTTAGGGGCGTGAAAGAGTATGAAGTGCGAGAGACGGAGACAACATTTAATTTGGCTTGTCAGTTGTCACGAGTCAAGCTGAAGGGAAAACATCTCCTGTGGCTAAGAGAGCTGATGTGAGAAGAAAGCATCCATGTGTTGACTGGGAAAAATGTGCATTACGATGGAAAAATGCTTCAGAAAATACATATAGTTAAAGCTCAAGTTGTCAAACTCACCCTCACACTCTGTATTTTGACCACTGGACAGTGCTGTAGACCTACAACAGATAGCCTCGCTTGTCCCCATGGAATTACAGAACCTGTCAAGACATTTAAATGTGAAGCAATTTGACGTGACAGAAAGGTTCAGACATATGCTTCCCTTGAAATCATTGACAGACAAATGTCTTTGAGAATCACATGTCATTCTGGACTTCTAGTACTCGATGATTAGAAAATCTCTTCCTCTGCAAGACTCACACAGTTCAGAGACTGTTTCAAGACGTCTCCGCATTACCCCTTCCCTCGCAATTCGTACTTTTCTAATCTGTCCTTATGGGGCCGTGCTGCACATTGACTTGCTGTGTGTCTGGCAGATTGAAGAGGAGCGCTGGGATGAAGCATTGACTCCGTACTGACAGTGCTACTGCTCTTTCTTTAACCCATCTGCCCTGAACTCCTCCCTCTCGCTGGCCAGAGAAAATGCCTTCATCGCTGAATTATAGGGCAGGATGGTCATTAGCCACACAGTTTCTCTTCCACACACAAACGCTCACACATTCCTGACATGCTTTTGAGATAGTAGGGTTGGATTAATGGGTTAGTTTTCTTTTCAGTTGTATTTCTTCTACACTTTTATTGATTCAGTAGTGCAGAGTGGGGAACGGGGTCAGAAAATGATGTGACCACCAGGCCATGGCTTTGATAGCGTTGGAAAGTTTTAAGGGCAGGTCACACTACGCTTTTCATTCCATTGACTTCCATTCATACATATGCGAATGTGGAAGACCAGCAAAGCTCATGCTAATTTTGTTGTGTTATCTGTTGTGTTATCGCGTGTGACTAATAGATCAATACGTCATGCTGTGACTTCCTAACTGAAAGAACACAAGTATTTTAATTGCTGTAAAGTGGAGCAGATTGTATATTTGTACATTCTGTCGGTGAAAAAAATGCTGTTGACAAAAATAATGCAGAAAATGTGGCTATATTTCAGTCATAATGTCTGAAAGCTGCAAATACTTCTTTTTATTCACTGAAAAGAACAGGCTCATAAGAGTCATTACTCTTTGAATTGGGCTATGTATTTTCGACTAATAACTCTTTCATAACATTTAATCAATAAAAGAACATAGTTTAAGGAGTTTACAAGACCTTATACGTTATTGGGTTTATTAAGTAGAATCGGTGAAAGATTGTGTCTGTAAATGCACTGTGTAAGCTGAGAGAGGAGGGGATTGTTGAGCTGTCAAATACACTGAGATTTCCCCAGAGCTCTTAATGCTACAGGGCAAACCCCAGCGGTTGACTTTACTTCAGTGCCTTATGACACAGGATTGCCTTAAGTCTTTTTGCATTTGCTGTTCTCTTCTTGTAATTTATTGACAGGTTCTTACAACTGACTTATAAGGAGATACATATGTTGAGCTTGTGATAATAATTTCAGCAAGAAGAAGAAGGCACTTTATCTTAGCACCCAACTTAGCATCGAAAACACACAAGATGTGTTATTTTAGTTTTCACTAAAGCTATAAGCCACTCAAGGCCATGTGTTTGAATGCTTTTAATCATTTGTAGCAAACGCTGTACTCTAGAAATTAGTTGATATATCATCACAGGTGTGTGACTATGGCTCATTGCATTAGATTTTAGAGCTAGAACTGTGTGTATTTTTGCTTTTTGTAGAAGACTGAAATTTTTCCATCACACATATGAGCAGTCTTTGCAGGTCAGGTGTAGATAGGAAGGTTTTGGCCTTCGGAAGGACTTGCAGTTTCCTTGGCACAGGCTTTTCTAAAACACTCAAAAGCTCTCGCCTTTTCTCTTGGGCTCTGTTTTCTGGCCAGTTGGACGAGACAAGCCATGTCATTCCTATAGCTGCGTCAGACATGCTGGACATGTGCTGTTTTGAACTTTGGCTTTGATTGCTGGGGCGTGAAAGCGAGTCAGCAAAAGTGTGAAGTGTAAAACTGTCTGAGGGATAGCAGAATGCTGCATGCCAATAAACATTTTGAATAAGAATTTTTGGGGCTTGAGATCTTGTGAAGACACTATTCTCGCTGTGTACTGGATATTTGCATATTATACATTATACCACAGCGAAATATGATACTGAAATATTATACAAAACTTGTTTACTTGCCCTAAAAAGTGGATGTTATTAAGTCCGTAAATATTCTCAATGTGACTTTTTGAATTAGAAAAGACTCCAACAAGAGGCAGATACCAAAAATCTGAAGCACGCTTTGCTTTTAGACTATGCAAAAAGACAAATAATTACTTTGACTTTGAAGAGTAAACATGTAGAATTAAGCCGTAACAAAAGGAAAGAAAATATACTGAAATAAATGAGTCTTTCTGTGTCTTTTTTATCCACCGAGTTTGCTGCGTAATTTGTCGTGAAAACATGAAAAATACATTGTCGGCTTCAGTCTGGTGGGCCTAAGTGTTAAATAATTACAATAAACTGCCTCAGGTTCCTCTAAACCAGAGTACTTCAAAGAGCACAACTTACATTTGACGGAGAAAAAAAGCCTTCATGCTGTCTAATCTATTTTTACATTGACTTCGGCTCCTGCTGAAAGCTGCCTGTTTACACGTCCCATAATCCCGTTGCCCCTGTGTTATGTGTTATTATGATATTTCATCAAAGCTCTTGGGAACGGCAGCGCCTGATGCTAGAAGGTTACTCTCTGAATGAAAACACCGAAATGATGTCTGCTTTACCTGAAAAACTGAAATAACACCAGATGATGGCAGCTGTAAAAGTAGATGATGACATTAAAGGCGGTAACGAGAGGCCACACCAACTCCACAGAGAAACTGGAGTCTGCAGGCGACACAGAGGTGCATCGGACCCTTTTGCTTCAGCATATTTCTTGACACGTTTCCATCCTTAGGCCCGTCTCTCATAGGAGCAAGGAATATCGACGCCGAGAAAATCTTTTGACAGAAAACGCAGTGTCTCTCAGGTTTAGCGGGTCTGCGTTCGGCCATCTGCTGGTGCTTCTATCATTCTGCCGAGAACTCTGTAAGGCAACATGAAATCAAAATTGACACTAAATAGTTTTTAATAAAAGTCCCAGGTTGTACTGAGAGAATGATTCATCAGTGCACTTTATTCCAAAGATAAACTTGTTTGTAGCGAATTGTTTCATGGAAATACAATAACTTTTTCTGCCTGTGAAATTGCATTTCTGTTTGTGTAATCAAGACCGTGTGGGTGGGGAATATTAATGTTAACCAATAATATTGCAGCATGTTGCAATCCACTCAATTCCTAATGAGACTTTCTCTGCTTTGCTTTGAACGTCACATTGCTGTTTTGTATTTAAAGACTTAATTCTTGCATTCACACATTGGTTTTGTTGTTACGCCACTACTAAATATTAATATAGTAAAGGTCATGCTCACGTGCAGTTCATCCTTTAACATTTTTTAAGTCACTCTAAAGATTTTTCCATTAAGTGACTCTGGGCTGTTGGCAGAGGCAGAGATGAGCGGGGAGAGACAGAATGAGGGAGATCAGTAACAATAGAGGGGGATAATTGTGCCAGAATCACAACCATCTGGTCTCAGTCTCCTCACAGATCCCCACGCACAGCTTGCAATCCTTCCTCTGAAATCCTTAAATCCTCACAATCTGCCACACGCTCTTCTGATGTGACTGCCATCACCCTCTCCTCTCCTCTGCTATCCCTCTTTCCTTTCGCTTTGTCCGATCTCTTCTCTTTCAGTCTCTTCCCATATCGTCTTCTTCGATCTCTTCTCTTTGCCTTCGATCTTTTCTCGTCTCCTTTGATCTCTTCTTTTCCGCTATCGATCGATCACTTCTTTTCTTTTCCGATCGATCGATCAGTTCTCACCTCCTATCTCTTCTCGTCCTTCAATCTCTTTCCCTCTCATTTCATTGAATTCCCTCTTGTCTTGTCTCCATCAATCTCTTATCTCATTTGACCTCCTCTTCTTGTTTCCTTAAATAATTGTTCTTCTTTGTTCTTTGATCTCTTAATGGCTCCTTCTCTTCTCTTCTCTTCTCTTCTCTTCTCTTCTCTTCTCTTCTCTTCTCTTCTCTTCTCTTCTCTTCTCTTCTCTTCTCTTCTCTTCTCTTCTCTTCTCTTCTCTTCTCTTCTCTTCTCTTCTCTTCTCTTCTCTTCTCACCAGCTCTTTCTGATGATTCACGTGTCTCTCCAATCGCCCGAGGGAATGCTCTATCTAACCTGTGCAGAAAAGCTTGAGGAATTGTTGTTATTGCCTATTCAAGACAAACAGAGGGGTATTGATTCCAGCTGGACTTAACAAGGACAGATAAAGACAAAACTGTTTTGTCCTACAACCATGTTAAGCATGTACTCACGGAGGAATTCATACAGGTTAGCCAAGATGACTACACAACAATGTCGTCTATGGTCAGAATGCTTCAGTTCATGTTTGTTTCATGTTCTTGTTCCAAGCTGCCTTACTCTTTGCATTCCAGGATTTTATTTGTTTCTATTTTGTCTCTTTAGGGTTTATTGGTTAAACCCTGTCACTGGAGGGACTCACTGTTAGGTCTTCTGGTGCTCCGGGTGTACTAAATGATGATCCGAATGTGGCATTGCATAGCAAGTCAGACATAAGGCTAGATAAGTGTTAATTGTGGTAGCCTGGCAGAATTGTTTTCTCATCTTCATAGCTTCAGTTTTTATCTTTATGAAGTTTTATATGTGATTTATATAGATACATTAAAATGTGTTGAGAAGCAATGAAAATGTATAGTTGTTAATAGGTTGCCTAAACAATTATAATATAATATAAATGTAATATTGAGAGAAATAAGTTCAAAAGTTGGGCTGCATTTATTTGAACAAAATACAGTAAAAACAGTAACATTGTGAAATATTATTACAAATGAATTTTTCTATTTTAATGTATTTTGAAATGTCAAAGCTGAATTGTTTTATGAAAATGTGCTTGAAAAGTGGTGTTCTTAACTGATATTATGCAGGATATTTCTTAACTGATTACAATTCAGGATTATCCCTTAAGGGGCCATTATCATACTGTTTCACAAACAACAACAGCAAAAAACAAATCAGTACTAGGTGTTAAAGACTCACCACATAACTTGAAAAATGAATAACAAATAACAGCTGAGCCTGTTTGTTTTTCCACAGGCTTTAATGGTTCTATGGATAATTATGAAGAAACTTTCTTGAGAATAGCATAACAAATTTAAAAATGCAGTCCAATTAAATTTTATTTTCACTTTAATCGTTTTAATAAAGCAAAATCTTTTCAGGTAGGGAGTACTTTTAGGTAGGAGGAATTATATTTGTTAAGCCTGTAAAATATGTACCCCATGTAGGGAGTCACTGAAATAGTTGACTAGTTGATTGTTGGACAGTTCACTGACTCGTGTGTTCCTTCATTACCCTTAAAGGGATACTCCACCCCAAAATTAAAATTTTGTCATTTTTCACTTACCCCATGTCGCTCCGAACCCATAAAAGCTTCGTTCGTTTTCGTAACACAATTTAAGATATTTTGGATGAAAGCCATTTTGGAGTATCAGCCGGGCCACTAGGGTGCACTGTTTGCGTTTAAATCATAGCATAAATCGATGAAGAAGACGCATCCCTGTGTCGAGGCTGATACAGTAGACTGTACGCATTTTGCATCCAGGGGATAATTTTATTTTCATTTTGGGGTGGAGTATCCCTTTAAAAAAACAAAACAAATCCTTAAAAACTTTAAAGCTTAAAGATATAGTTGACCTCCAAATGAAAATTCTGACATTTTATCACCCTCATGTTGTTCTGAACTAGATTGAATTTCATCTTTTGACCCTAAAGTTTTTTTTTAAAGAAAATTAAAACACGACCACTGAGACATTGTTCCAACATGACAGTGAGTAAATAATGACAGAATTGACCCCTTTCCAAGAAAACCCATCTAGAATTATCTTACAGAAATAAGTCATAGATGAGTCTGATGTTGACCTCCGCAGATCTGCTTGCTAGTCTTTAAAGTATTTCAAAGGGAACTGTGTTTTGGTGTTTCTGTTTTTGCCAGATAATTCTTAGTGTTTTTGATAAGGATCACTGTTTATATTGATCATTCTGAGGGTGTTCTGGGGTGTTTATTTCAAAACCCTATGAACCTGATATCATTGCCTGTGTTAGTTTTACAGACACATGCTGACATACAATAATAACCATATTAAGTTAGAAAATGCTCAGGACCAGGAGACCTGAAGAAATAGTTATATCAGTTTTCCTCAGACTTTTGAGACTGGTTTGCTTTACCCAAAAAAACATTTTTCTTTTTTCCCTTGTGCACATTGATAAGGTGATAAATACTCCATCTCTGCTCACCGCTGATGAATTAAAGGCCTGATTAATTTTATATAGCACTACACAACCATCCGATCACCTGAATCACTTTCACAAGGCTTATGTGTAAAATCAGAATCTGAATCAGAATGAGCTTTATTGGCCAGGTATGTTTACACATACGATTAATTGTTATAGTGACAGAAAAATAGAAACATTTCATTGATCCATCAACTCAAGGCTAGACCATTCACAGATTTGTCTCCTCATCTTGACCAAAACAAGTCAGACTCCATAAAGTTGGAAGTATATGCAAAAGTTACCTGAGACTCCACACCTCTTTGTAGTCCTGTTCAGGGGCATTCATTACCCTTTGACATTTCACTTTATCTTTTCCCAGAGTTTCCCAAGAGCGATGAATATTAAACATGCTGCCTGTTTGTAAAGCAGCTTCTGGCTTCGCCCGCCGGCTGAATGTAGAGCTGTTGTGAAGCTTCTCTCTCCTGTGAATAGGAGGATATTCGAATCCTGCAGTTGCTTGAATAAGAGATGCAAAAATTTGTACCTCAGAGATATAATAAAGCACGAGGATGATATCTCGCTCTTTGACATAAAGTGGGCTCCAGTAAAAATGTATATGGTAAACAGACAGCGTGGGAGCAGAGTCTACTTTTTAGGGGCGCTCTTTGGTCGAGGACAGTCATCCGCTGCCTTCCAGAACCTTCCAATTACTGTCCCTATGAGACTGATTTTATTAACATCAGTGTTGTTCACGTTCAAGGAATCTATTTTGATTATTTCTTTATTTCTTTATTTTAAATTAAACTAACGTCGACTCATGTCATGGCTTGCCCAAGGCCACTGACTGAGAGGTCAGGGGAGGCCAGACATAAAATTCATAAGAGGCACACAAACAAAACTGCAATTGAATTTGAATTAGCACCAGCGGATCGTAATATTAGCTGTGGCTTATTGCCGGGGGGTGTCAGCTAGAATAATTAGCATGCACAAATAGCAGTAAGTCTTGAGGTAACGTACTGTGTGCAACTGAGCAAGTCTTTGAAAGCTTAAGAAAAACATCTTTCTTTTGTGCGGGGAATTGTGTGTTTGAATCAAACAAAAGCAAGCAGACAAATAAATAAATGCAGTAAGAGCATAAATAACATAATAAGTGTGCCTCAACACTTTTCCAGTCATTTATTTTGCCAACTTTTATTCCTTGTATCAGGTTAATCTCGTTACGTGTTCCTCTGGCCTCTTGAGCCCCACACATCAAATATTCTTGCATCTTTTGATGCATCTAGTCCTCCCGTGGAAGCTTTTATCGTAGTGTGGCTTGCATAAGTAAGTGACCCTCTTCGAATGAATTTTGAGACTGTCCTAGTTTGTTCTGCTCGAGGAGGCTCTTCATCTTCTCATTTACATGTGATGAAAGCATGCACCACTTACTCTGACTCGTCCTACATCATCTGTCCATTAATTTCTTCTCTTTTTTTGAGAAATACTGTGAATGTTTTGGGCCACATCTATGTGGAAAATAGATTTAATTTGTGAAATTTAGAACACTTTAAAAACAGATAGTTAATGGTGTTTGAGCATCCAGTATGTATATTCTGATTTGACCAAGTTTGAGCTTTACATGTTTTGACTACATTTAGCTTCATGTGGTCTTTTAAAAACTTTAAAAGGACAGAAACTTGTAATGAAAACAATACAATAGTTGTACTACCCTTGTGAAAAAGAGGTACACTTAATTTTACTTACACCTGTAAGTGTGCTTTGAATCTTAAAAGTATATAATAAAAAACACTATACTTACAGATAATATAACTGTACACTTTTAAAAATTGCAGTTATTTTCACGTGTTGATTAACTTACTAAAGCCTGTGTAAAGTAGCTAATTGATTACAATTGTAACAGTAGTGTTAGCCTAAATTAATTTTAAAACATTAACTGCCTCTTCATCATTACAAATATGAAATTTGTATGTCATATGTAAATATGACATACAAATTTCAATAAAAATTACATTTAAGTATATTTTAGTTTGCCATAAGCTAGAGATCACGGTTTATAAAGTTTTAAATATGGATATTTTTCTTACACAAATGCATCACTTTACTTTACAAGGCCTTTATTAACCCCCTGTGTGGAATCATTTTATGATGGATGAATGCACTTTTTTGGGCTTCAAAATCCCAAAATCCCCTTTCACTGCCATTTATAAAGCTGGGAATAGCCAGGACATTTTTTTATATAACTCAGATTGTGTTTGACTGAAAGAAGATGTGTCATATACACCTAGGAGGGTTTTAGGGGAGAAAATCATGCGTTAATTTTTGTTTTTGAGTGAACTATCCCTTTAAGTGGGTCAAAAAACACTCAAAGTTAATTGAACACAAAACACAAAGTTAATTGGATTTCATATACATTTTAAGTATAAGAAATTGTGATTTTATTTGTAATTGTCTGAAAACATTACATTCAGTTTGCATTTAAGCATGTTCTTTAAGTGTATTAATAATTCATATTCTTTTTTTAAATGTAATACACAATATTAGGCTGAAGAAAACTTTCCAGAGCTTCTATCTTTGAGAAGAGTCACTACATGATGTATGGGCATTCAAAACCCAACAAGTTCCTTAAAGGAGAGAAACACTGAAGGGCACAGAAGGTCACATTTCCGATTACAGAGACAAATCACCTCACATTACTTCAGCCAGGCAAAAAGAACACCTTAGTTTATGGGATCTGCTTCTTATTTCACAGCGAGTGAAGCAGTTACAGGGTCATAGTCGGCTGCCCACGAAATTAGTCCCGTGCTTTGCTCCCCTTTTAAGGGCTGTTTCATTAGTCACAGGTGACAGAGAGCTCCACTAATTACAATGAACATGAAGCTCGTCTCTCTTTGATCCTCACCGCTCTGAAAAATCAGCTTAAAAGAGAATATTTCAACGCTGAGCTTTTATCGTGTTAAAAATGTATATCAAAGACTTCATCATCTCAATGCTAACGTCAGCTTTCTTTTGCTTATGTGATTTATATTCAGGATTGGTAACAGAAAATGGACTGTAATGGATTCACTCAGGAATGTAAAGGAGAATTTAAGCCATAGCAACGCATTTCATTTTCAAGGATTATATTCAGTGCATGCATTGTTCTAAATAATGAATTTGCTATAGGGCTGGGTTAAAGTATTGACTGATAAACACAAATCATATATGTGTCTAGGGGTGGGTGATATAGCTTCAAAATTATATCATGATATTTCAAGAATATTTGCAATAATTATATTTATGAAGCTATACAAAAAATATGGAACAACGTTTTATTGGTGATTGCAGCTGGCAGGATGCAGTATTTATAGTGCAAACACATTTTACATCCTTTCCCAATGAGCTATTGTCGGACTACCTAATTTAAAGTGTAAATCTATTGGCATAAGTGGGCAGAAGCAGCATTATAGTGCAGTAGTAGTGACCAGTGTTGGGCAAGTTACTTTTAAAACAAGTAATTAGTTATAGTTACTAGTTACTTCTCACAAATAGTAACTGAGTTAGTAACTGAGTTACATCATTATAAAAGTAACCAATTTCCAGGGAAAGTAACTATTGCATTACTTTTTTATGTTAAAATGTCAAATAACTTGGATGCCTCCAATATTAAATGTTATATGAATAAAATGGACCCTATATGGAGTAAATTATTATTTAAAAATTGTACACTAATACAAAACAACAATTTTAAAAATACTTATTTAACTCTGACCATTTTTATTTTACATTCTAGCAGACATTATACCAACAAAGAACAATTTAACATAAAATTAATAAGTTAGTAAAATAATATTTTGTGGCCATTTTTGAGACCACCTTCTTGAATCACGCATGCAAATAAATGCAGCCTTGCTGAGCAGAAGTGAATTCTATTAAAACATTAGAAAATATTACAGATCTCAATTTGAACACTATGTGTGAACGTTATAATAAATGTATTAATATAGCTGTTGTAATTATTATCATTATTATTGTCTTTTTAATTTTATTTAACAGAGCAACATTAATATTACAATACTAACATTTATGAATGTTGATGGAGCTTTTATTTTGACAGAAACTCGCAGGAAGTCCTCAGTGCTTATTTTTGTTGACAGTGGCAGATTTATCAATTATTCTCATTACTAATTTGGAAGATGCACATATCACATTGTCACATGCTTTGTAAAAAACATAAAACATTTTACTGTGCAGCTGACGAGTAACACCGTTTCCGTGCAGATTTCCCTCGCGGTTTGAACTTTGAACCCTGGCTAATAACACAGCGTCACGAGCTCCTGCAGCGCTGTTTGAATGCAATTCATGCGTGTATTAGAAAACATAACATTCTGCAGTGTATTTAATTGTTTGAGGCTATTTCTCGATTTTAATCGTCATACAGTAACCAGCAACAACCCCCCCTTCCTCTTCTAATGGAAGACATGCGATGCAGTACTAAACAGTCTCTCGCTGTCGGTGCTTGTAAGGATTTGTTCATCTTTCTCAAACAGTTTTAAATACTTTCACACTACAGACATATTTGCTGGCTGCATTAGTGGGCGCCTCTATTAGATCGCGTCACGTCATTGATCGGAACAATTTATTCAGTCTTTTTGCTTATTCAGCGGAACACCAAGAGCTTTGTTTTTTAGATATAAATTTTCGGGCAAATAATTTTGTCTGCCTAACAATCATTCCATTTCTAGTAAATACATCATCAAGTCACTACATCGTTGATATCGCAATATGACATTTTTTTTATCATGTAAAAATTTATGTATGTTTATTAGAATATTTCCTGTTGAATAAATGTTTTTGTTTATTATAATGATTATTACTTTTTTATCATTTTTATTTTACCCACTAAAATGTAATTCAGTGTAACAGTAGTTCATATACCAAAAAAAACTTGTCAGGCATATTTAAAATAATAATCATTAGCTGACATCAAAAGGCTCTATTTAAAGATCACAGTGCAGCTCTCAAAATGAATTAACTGTCATTTTAAATCTTTGTCGCCGTCCTTCAAACCACTTAGTTTTACTCCAGTTGTTCAGTTTTTAATAATTGCAAATCTAATAACATTTACTACGATCACTTATTCAATTTTATGTCGTTACATTGTTTCATAAATATATGTTAAGCTGAATGATGATGGAACATCAGTTCACAGATTTTAAAATTTCACCCAAAAGTTATTTAAAACATTAGACACTTCACTTGCATTTTAATATGCTTTCTATATATATATATATATATAAATTAGGGATGTGCATGTCCATAACTATGGCCAATGCAATACGCATCTCGATGCATAGCCAACGATATAATACATTGAAGGTACATATGAAGCAGCTTGCGATACGATACGATTCACCCCTATTACAATGTAGTGCGATCCAATTTCGATTCAACTCAACGAGTTTCGATGCAATATGAGGCAATGGAAAAAATATGATTGCTTTTATTTCTTTGGTTCAGACAGCAAATCATAAATTAACTTGTGTCTTCAGACTTCTAATGCCTCAAGGCCTATTTCATAAAACAAGTTTACCAAATAAGCCAGGCTTATTTCAGTTAGTCTGACTCACTGTCAAATGATTTGGTTCCATAAAGCAAATTTAACAAAGGTCAACCTCAGTCACTGTGGCAACTTATGCTGGAAAGCCAGGCAAACTGCCAGGCTAAGGTGAGCTCCTCTAACACTGACCAATAGGAACGCAACGATATTACCACTGACTCTCTCACATACTATCATAGCCATGGAGCCTTTCTCTTATGACAGCTGTACCTTTTATAGCTAGAACAGATAGCATTAGAACATTACAATCTAACATTGCTCTTTAAAGCATTAAAATCACTTAATTAATTTTTTTTAACTGCTATAAGAAACGCACATTAACTCGTCTGAGCTTAGTAATCAGGACTGTCAGCTTACATTTTATTTACCTATTACAATAGTCCCTTTACAGTTACTGCTATAATAAAAATACACCTGCATGTAGGTTTAAGGGAATATTTACAGCACTCTCTCCACCCTCAATACCACAACTGAGGTACCCTTGAGCAAGGCACTGTACCCCCAATTGCTCCCCGGGTGCCGCAGCATAAATGCTGCCCACTGCTCCGGGTGTGTGTTCATGGTGTGAATGTTCACTGTTGTGTGTGTGCACCTTGGATGGGTAAATGCAGAGCGCAAATTTCAAGTATGTGTCACCATACTTGGTCGTATGTCACGTCACTTTAGCCGAACCTGATTTGCAAGTTACTTTAAAAAATATGTTTATAATTCATTATTGTTTGTACTATTTTTACAGTTTCCATGTTCTTGTTCCAATTATGAGCACATAAAATATGAAGGCTAACATGCAAGTTTTATTAGTGGATAAAAAGCGATTGAAATGTAGAATACATCTCCTTAATCACTTGAGTTGAACAGGATGAAACACATGAATTGGTAATGCTAGATCAGGAGTCAATAGTGAGACATGAGCGGTTGTGCTCTCCCAGTGTTTTGCCTACTAATGTACAAATGTTGTTGTTCTCTAAAGTCCTGTAATGTCTGCCATAATCAATGTTCCTGATAAGCGGAAAACTTTTGCAAACCATAATATTGCCTCTTTTGCTTTCCACAAGTTTGTTGTTCTGTTTTCAGAGTAGATGTGACATCAGTTCAATTTACCCTGACTGCTCGAGTCTCTCAGACGTGACGTTCTGCCACTGTGTGCCGTTCAATAACTCCATCATGAATTCGATAGAATCTTCCCCTTCATTTGTGCTAATGTTGGTCGAGGCTCATTAGCCAAGCTATGTTAACCTCTGCTGGCTGGCCTGACACGCACTGCACACCCCGGCAACGACAGGCTTGTTAGACGATTCACATTAACATTCTTAGCAACAAACACAACCCACTCTGCAGAAAAAACTTTACACACTACCGCTCTTCTGTATCGACTCACAAACGCGCGAGAAACATTCACAATGCAAGACCTTGATGGGTTGTGAGAATTCTTCTCTTTAGAATGCAGCCTAATTACATTGTAATGTGACACAATAAATTATGCTGATGGTAATTACTGCACAGAGAGAAATGTCCCCGTACTTTTAGAGGGGAAGTTTCTGTATTGTTTAGATATTGTTGTTACAATTTGTTTTGGGATGAATACCAATTTTGTACGAAGACCAGTGGGGAGTTACTAATTACAAATAGCAACACTACAAACATACTAATATTTTGCAGTAGCCCTGCATTTTTAAAAAGTGTTTTTTCCAGAAAAACAACACCAGCAAATCCAACCAGGGACACTTGATTCATTTTAATGAAGCGGTTCATTTGAATCAGTTCATTCACCTGGTTAAAACAAAATGATTCAGAGATTGATTTGAATTTTCTTTACAGTCAGTGTTTGGGATTGACATCTGTATTTACTGATTTCATGATGTGAACAGAGTTAAGTAGTACAACCGTTTACAGAAACATTGAAAAGTCAAGTAACTTTTTGTGATCGAAAATAACGTTAAGTGTGACAGTAACTAAATATGTCGAAGATGGCAACATTCATAACAATGAAAAGTCTTATCACAGTTGACACAGCATTATTTAATAAACAACTCCAATCAAAGTGCGAGTTCATCGGTCAAATTTTAATTAACAATTAGAGCTTTACAGTAATGCACAGACGGATGGCAATAGCTTCAGTAGAAAGACTGGATGCAGCTGGATAGATGTAAACATTTTAGATGACACACCGACTCTGACCAAATTCTGACATGAAAATGGTAACACACGAGACAAACATATGCACAGTGCTGAACCGTATGACGTTACGGACTTTGTTTTCCAGTGTGGTTCAATTCACACCGCTCAGGCTTACTGAAAATGCCCTGAAGATTTAAAGTGATAGTTCACCCAAAAATGAAAACACAAAGAGCAAAAAATGTCCATACATTGAACCAAAACAACACTGGATCCCACTGATTTTCATTAAATGGTCAAAAATTTTTTTTATGTTCTGTAGAAGAAAGTCAGTCATGCAGGTTTGGAATGACTTGAGGGAGAGGAAATGATAACATATTTAAATTGTTTGGGTAAGCCATCCCTTTAAAGGAGTCCCTTGGTTGGGAAATGTGTTTATTACTCTTGTTAATGACCAAATTGGGCACTTTTAACCATATTTTGCATTTTAAAACAGGACTATCGACCATATTTTGTTGCTGTGGCAAAAGGTAGCAAAAATACACTGGCTCCTTTTAATAGCTATTTTAATAACATAATTAGATACATTTTCTTAGACCACACCGGTGCCACTTGTAGTGTAGCTGACATTTTTGTTTTTTAAAAGGTAGTGTGACTATAGTTCGAAAGAAGGAGCTTTTCTCCAGGCAAGTGTTTGAAAGTTGATGTCTCCTGTGAAGGTTTTTAACTGCTTCTGCATTGTTTCATTCTATTCATTTTTTTGTGACTGTTTCCACGGTGTAATTTGATGGACAAATAGTCACAGTGCGACTTTGTAAGCACAGGACTCGCCAGTTAAAAGGTATACGTGAGTTCATTATTCTCCATGGAAACGGACCCCCTACAGCAGAATACGTTCTTGAGTGTGTGAACAATGCTGATTTTCCAACCTCACCTTTCTGCTGATCAAAGCAGATGAAGCCATTTATTAATTAACCTCAGGGTTGGAGTGTTTGTGTGAGAAACTGTGTTCACAACTAAAAAACGATGCTGATAGTTACACAACCACACTCCTACCTTCCTGGGGAGAAATTGTTGACAGTTTTGGATGGACAGATGTGGCGAGCAGCTGGCTGTTCAGAGTTTTATGAGAGGTCTGATCTGATGGCATACAATTAATATGGATTTTAATATGCCTTACACTCATTATAAGGGAGAGGAGCAGCACTGTTCAATTATTTTGTTTCTGATTCAGTTTTTTAGACTGTCATTACGTCACATCTTTGTTTCTCAAGGACTTCAGATGAAACAGACAGAAGACAACCAACAATTACATTTTCATTGCTAGAGTTTTCTGCCTCCATATTGAACTGCAGATGCAAGTACATGCACAAAAGGACTCGCGGCAGGCGTATGATCGTGAAATGACAAGGAAACTGAATACGCAAGGACATAGGCCCTACTTCATCTCAACTTTCAGTTAAAAACATTCAAGCTGAGATTCTAGCTAGGTAGTTTGACCTTTGCGGATGGATTGGACAATTTGTCCACAGAAAGAAAGGCTGACCTTTTTAGGCACTTAGTCTCAACGGGATATCAATTAGCAAGAGCCAAAGCTCTGACGGGGAAAGAGGAAAACGTGTCGGATCAGAAAGAAGCCTTTCCTCAATAATGAAGCATTTCGTTGCTGGAAACCAGAAATGTAACATTTGTGTAGCATGAGTGGGGATTTTGCTGTTAATTATGGTGACGAGCGTTTGACCAAATACCATGAGTTTTCCAGGGAGCCGAGATCATAGCAGACACCCTAATGTGAGAGGTTTTAAATGTTTAGCTGTTAGTTCAGAATAACTGAAGAAAGCAATGCAATCTGAACCCTGAAAGCGATTAGATTTACAGATAGATAAATAGTGTTTGTAATGCATAAGACATTTAACTGCAGAGCATTTCAAATTCACACTGCGTTTTCCCTTTAAGTGCAATTATGCTTGTCACGCAGCTCAAACAAGAAAATGAGATTAATTACATTTGTTCTTGTACATTTTTTTTCAGTGTGTTTTGTTTGTTGACTTAAGTTCAGTTTGCTTGATCCTAGCAGGAAACGTTGTTGACAATGATATATGATGCATGAAAAGAATATACTTTTATTTCAGCTGGCTTTGACAGCTAAATTGTGTACATTTTGTCTAACATATCCTTTGCGGCATCCTGTTTTGGTTCACATTTCCAATGCAGTTTGTTTCTCAGAAGCAGCTGTTTTTGTCCCTGACTGATAGACCTATAAATCATTGGGTATATTTCTCTAAGTGCATGCAAGTTTCACAGGAACATTAGAGAAAATCACACTCTTGTACGTTTTCCTTCGTTCACATTAAGATGAAAGAATATTTTCATGGTCTATTATCTATTCTGATGGTTTCTGTTGTGCTCTATAATGCAGCGCAGTAGCTGTGAATCAGTGAAGAGCTGGAATGGAGAAGCATTATTTTCTAAAGTGCTGCCAAAGCTGCACTGATATAAATGAAACGTGAACAATTCCTAGACTGACTCTATTGTCTTCAGACAATACAATCTGCACCAGTAACACTGGGCGACAATGTGAAGGAGTTTTTATGAAGGCAACATAAAATTACTTTTCTTTTTCTTATAAAATTGTAAAGGAATGGCATTGGAAAACAGTAATGAATTAAAGAATCAGCAAATCAATAACAGCCAGTCATATCTGAACTATGTATTAACCAACCCACTTAACAAACCTATTTTTCCTACCTGGTCTCATGGCATTTATGTACCTGGGTGCACTTTTTAGTGAAATGCCAAATTCGTACCAATAAGTACATATCACTGCAGTTTACAAAAGCAATGAACAATAGAGGCAGTACAACCTTTTTTTTCACACAAATTTAGTTTTGATTAAAAAATTATTTTCGTACATTTACTTGAAGAATATCATGTTATGACTTCGGTAGCTCACGAAGTACGGAGATGTACTTGAAAGATGAGAAGCTCCGGTTCGAATCCTGAGTAACTACGGTTTGACAAAACAGTTCAAATCTGCATATAAGGAAGTTCAAATAGTATGGTTGCATTAACAAATTCGTTTTTATATCAGTTTTGCATTTGTCAACATATCGGGTAGGTTTAGGGTTGGGTTTGGTGTAGGGCATATTTCCAACACGATTGAGCATTCATTTTTAGCAAAGATCCCCGAATATTTGAATTCTGAACCGCCGCAATACGTCCCTGAAGCAACTTAATAAAAACCCAGCAATACGTGCCTATAAGAACATAATACACATGTGCCAGGGTTTACGTATTGAACATTCTCTTTGAAACTGCGGCGAAATGTGCAGTAAGACACGTAAAAATGGTCTCGCTAAAAAGGTACACATTTTTATGAGACCAGGTTGTATTTTTCTTAGAATTAAAGCAATTTCTTACAACTACCTACAAAGTAAATAAAGTGATTTGTTAGGCTAGTATTTCATTAGTCTTTTCACTGATTTTCTAAAAGAACTAGCTCATCAAACTCATTTGTTTACTGTACTGGTCATCATTACTATAATCAGTGCTGTCCTAAAATAGCCACTAAAGAAACTGTAACATCTTGAAGGGTTAAAGCATTTAAGTTAAACAATCTCACTGAAATAAAAACCTGTTTCTTTCCTAAGCTAAATGAAAGGTTTCGGCTGTACAGGGAGGGGAAATTTGTAAACGTTTAACGCTTGATTAACATTGCTTTAATTTTCTGCAGTTAAACATCTGTGCGGGTAATTGCTTGGCTGATTTCACCATCTCTCCCCACAGTGCCCTCCTCGTTTGATACATGAACCTGGGGAATAATAATCTGCTTGATTGTTGGAATTCTAATAATGCGCACTGCACCATGCATCCACAAATAAGGCCATATGAGATATATAAAAATCAATACATGCTTGAAACAACTCCAAGTAAGAGAGATTAGGTGCAGAATGTGTGTGTACAAATTTACGATGCCGTCTAAACAGTTGATAGGGGGCTTAGATCTCCATCTAATCTATTTTAAGTCATACTAATAATGAAGTCCAGGAATATCCAGCCCTTAGAACCAGTGCAGAAGTTTAGACGTGGGTTCTGCGGACTATCTGAGATGATGATGATGATGTTTTCGTGTCGTGTGGAAAAGGGGAAATAAAAGTTGTGCTAGACGTCCGTGCAGAGGGAGTTGTCAGGTTTGATTTATGAAGTGAGGCCTTCTGCCTGACTGCCGCTAACATGTCAGTCTCCGCGAAATGGATGAAGCCCACAGCTCACTGCCTTCTGATTGGCTTTTTCCGGCTCACAGAAATAAGGTGCCCATCTTCATACAATAACTCGTTTGGATTAATCCAGGATCCCGTGAAATGGGAGATGGTCTTTTGGCTCTTTTTGTTTCGGTAGCTACATGATTTGGTGCTCTTCTGAGGTCATCGCCAAAGAAAAACGCATCTCATTTTGCAGCAGACGGCTCTCCTCTCAGCAACACTGGAGAATTTGTAATGCTGATCATCATGCCACGGCGTAGCACTGGTGGGCCTGAAGTCTCCCGCGGTCACACGTGGTAGATTATTCTGACTTGCATACTAATGAAAACAAACTTCAGTCGCATTTGGCATGTGCGAACAACACACTTACTGCAGCACATACATGTTTGTTTTTCTCGAACGTGACTTTTGCCTCACAATCTGTTGTTTGAATTTTCCAAAGACAACGTAATTTAGTAGACCTTTCTGTAAAAGCAATTTATGGCTGACTTCTATTGATTTTGGTTATGTTGCTGACAGCCAATAACACGTGTTATTTAGCTTCCAGCAGTCTGTAAACAATCTGTCATCTGTTGATGGTTTATTTTTGATTCCAGCCGCATGTATTGCAACCTGTCTTTTGCTTTAACGCAGGCCTAGTTACAATGTTTATGTATTTTCTGAGCAGATCGAGCGAACAACGAAGATGAGGAAAGAGGGAAAAATCTATGGTTTTCAAGCAGTCGTACATGACAGTAGGTTGTGTTGCGTAATGCTTTAAATTTTGAGCCACCTTTTGAAAACAGGTTCTTTGTTGCCATTGCAAACCCACAGGAAACTCGCTGCTTCAGAAAGAGGCAGCAACTCGCCCGTCAAACTGCTTTTCTCTACCGGCTCTTTTCCAGCTGGCTTCAGTAAACATGTAACGCCATTGTAAAATAAATGTTTTTTTCTCTTTCTTTATTTCTTTGTTTTTTTTTTGGATGGGTTTGGAATCTGATTTGTGAAGGTCAGCAGATAAAAGAAGAATCAAGGCAAAAATTATTGACAGAGGCAGTAACGCATGTGGAAAGCATCACCCAACCCCCCCAGCCCTGCCGCATCCGAACATTTCACAGAGTGTGTGTTGAGGTGTGTGGGTGGCCGCTTGCTATGCCTGTCCATGGGCGACACCGTAGAGCTGCTTTAACCGCTTATTCCCCGAATGCAAGGACTGGAAATGCGTTCTAATAATGTGATTCAGGCATAGTCAAGAGTTTTGTTTATGTTTAATCTTCTCTATCTTCCTCTTCGGTTGCTCGTTTCTCCATCTCGTTATCTAAGATCTAACATGAGAGTATTTTAAGTATGTTGAGTTAAGAGTATAACCCCATTAAATGATTCAGTTAATAATGTCAGGGTTTTTCATGGGCTAAAAGCATTAGGTAAAAAACTGCATTTTAAAAACTTTTAGACGTTTTTTTCTGGTTAGCATCATGGTGTTCTAGTTTGGCTTTAAAATGATTGGTTGAATGCCTCTCAGTTTTTGTAAATAATTAATTATTTAAATTTTTAAGTGTGATTGTGTTTTTTGAAACTGTTATCATCCACATCATTAACAAACAGCTGCAGGAAAATGGCGGCAACTCCTGCCATTTTTCATTTCAGACAGTCGCTCTTTGCACATAACTTGTTACTTGCAGTAATTCAGCTACTTTTTTTTGCCATTTGCTTTTCTAAGAGGCAGTGAGTTGGAGCTCGTTAACTAAGGCTTGTTCAATCACGGCCTAATGAGAACTCTATTGTATCACAAAGGTTGGAGGAAGGGTTAGATTAATGATCCCTTTTCATCTTCTCTTTGCGGTTACTTATTTTTGCTCACTTACTAGTGTTAACCAAGAAAGGCTAATTTTGCCTTATGATGAGTAAAAGAACACATTTTCTCTCTAACACTTCCAAAGGATGTTCTTGATTTTCACACTTTTTCTTTATCAGCTGTATCTGACATCTGTCTGTCTGTTCCCTGTCTCTCTCTCTTCTCTTTCTTTCTGTTAATTGAAACCATTGAAACCACAAATTCCTCGTAGTTCCAGTCTGACTTAATGGCGGCAGCCATTTTTCCACTCAAAAAAAAATTCTGTCATCATTTACTCACCTTCATGTCTTTTTAATGACTTTCTTTTTTCCAGGATCACAGAAGGTGAAATTCTGTGTAATTAAGCTTACAATAAAAGCATATGGTGAACAGAGGCTGTAAAACTGGACAGAACATTCTGTAGAGTATCCATAGTACTTGTTTGTAAATGTTCTGAATTCATTGTAGAATGCCTTTGTGGTTTGTGTAAGGAAAAGACCAAATTTAATCACTGATTTAATTTGCTTTCAGATCCGCCCTGTGTAAGTGTCATGGCAGATTTCACTGACACAGAATGCTGAATAGTTCCTAACAATGTATACGTATACCAAGATGGTTCACTCATAATTACTTTGAACTAAGAAAATAAAACGTGCAATATGATGCAATACAATGTTTTTTTTATTTTATTTTTATAAAAGTGCCAAAGTCATTATGACACACAAAAAACGTTTTCTGAACGTGTGGTTACCAAGTAGCTTCCTGTTTTTCAGCATGGCGAATTCATTAGGAAACCTGTGGGGAAATCTTTCACCCTTTCCTATTGAAATTACAGGATTTCACCCAAGAAAATTTCCGAAAACCAGTAATGTGACGGCACCTTAAAATGCACGCTCGGGACAGCACATCTTCATTGGCTGGACCAAGCTGAGATATCATTTTTAACAAAATGTTTTTGAAGTATGTTATTTAAATATGAGTTTTAGAAGTAGTTGAGTACATATAGTTAGTCCTACATGCCCCAAAATAGCTGCCTGTTGTAAATACGGCCATCAAGTCAACTAACTTTCTAGGGACTTTGACAGTCCTCAAGTTTCATGTGATATAAGACAAGGTTGAAGTTGAAGGAAGGTTGATTTTTCTTACACAAAGCTATCATACAGCTTCAGAAGACACTAGTTGAATGAATCACTTTTATGGAGATATGGGATTTGATACAACTTGAGGGTAAGTAAATGATAACGTCCTAATCTGCACTCCAAAGTTTCCTTAAAACTTCTCCAAGTGGTAAGCAGGCACTCAATTTGGAGGTTAGTCATTTTAGGTGACATATATCTCACCATTCGGTGTCCGCACACATTTACACACTAACACGTCGTAAAAAAGCTCATTTTCCTCTGCTGGATTTTGCACAAATAACCTTATAGAACAGAACACAGCCAGCAGGAAAGAGCCTTGAATATGTCATTATACGTTCTCACATGACCAGTTCACCTGATCACACTTATTAAAAATAAATGTACCACATATTTCTTTTGCTATACAGTGCCCGAGTTCTGCTCAGTCTATTACAATATGACCAGCCTCCAGCTTCATTTAAAAGAGCCTCGCATATGATCAAAGACAAACAAAACTAACAGGATAGCGTAATGTTCCAGCTCATTTCAGAGTTTTCTAATTCTGCCGGGTGCTGTTTCTAGCGGGGGGAGGTAGAGCTGAGCCCCGTCTGCTAATGAAAATGCACTGAAGCAGGTTAAATGCACAGAGCAGGAGCCAAAGGCTGCTCTGATTGTATTGCAGGCAACGCCGTGGCAGCGTGTCTGTCTCCCTGCTCATTTGCATCTGATGGACTTAATAGGAGTTTGTCTCCAGAATGCAGATGAATGCACAAACAAAGGGCTGGAATGGAACCGATTCCGCCCACCCCGCTGAGTCTTTCTGCCTCAGTAAATTTTTTTCTACTCCTTCTCTTTTTCTCATTTCAAACGATCTGAGTTTGTCCACTCTCACAGCCACTCTCCATTATTAAAACAGTATGCTCCTTAGACAGGAACGATGAACGGAATTAGCTGTTATTGACTGTTTTGTGTGTGCGTTTGTGGCTAAAGTGGCGCTAGTTAATTGCGTCTGGCCCTTAATTATGCACAGATGCAACATTGAGAACCGCACGCTACCCTGCAGCCTGTCCAGTGTGTGTGTGTGTGTGTGTGTGTGCATGCGTTATTCTGTTTACTAGCGGGAGGGAGCTGGAGAAAGGACTACCCCGATGTGTTTATGATTCTCTGCAGTTGCTACATAGATTCATTTTCCGCATGAGAGCACATGGGTAGGATGAGAACGTTTTACATGAGTTTTCTAATGAACAGTGCCTGCACCACACAAAGCACAGTGTGTCTAAACAATCTCGCAGGTACATTTGTGAGCTTTGTGCTGATCTGAGGGCTTTGGTTTCTATTTTTTTCAGAAGTGAGATATTTAGTCATTTTTTCCCATTTGCTTTCTGAAATGTTTGCATTTGGAAAACTTTTAGGAAGTTTTTAGTTTAGTCAGATTCATCCATCCGATGAACCCAGAAGAAAACTGAAGAACTCAGAAGACATGAAGTTGCTCATTTATATCTCAGGAGGCTGAATAGAGTTTCCAGCTATGTTTCGTTCAAGCATCAACTTTGTTTCAGATGTTTCCCCCTAAAATTGCTTAGACAGCGGTTCTCACACAACATGGGTACCAGAGGTGGAAAGAGTACAAAAATATTCTACTCAAGTAAAAGTACCATTACATTACTGAAATTTTACTTAAGTACAAGTAAAAGTACCAGTCTAAAAATATACTCAAGTAAAAGTAAAAAGTAGCTCATTTAAAATTTACTCAGAGTAAAAATTACTTAGTTACATTTTAACAATGGGAGGGAGGAAAAAATGGGATAAATCAAAGGTGTCAAACTCAGTACCTGGAGGGCCACAGCACTACACAGTGTAGATATTACCCTAATTAAACACATCTGATACAGCTAAACTAATCATTTAGACTTATTTGAAAACTACATGGTGTGTGTGTTGGAGCAGGGTTGGAAATTAACTCTTTAGGGCTGTGGCCCTCCAGGAACACCCTCCAGAGTTTGACACACCTGGGATATGGGCCTATAAATCTCAAACTAGGTGTTTTTTATTAAAGGAATCAGTTATTTAGAATAATAACACATTTAGGCTGTTACCAGGGAAATTAAATCAGTATCAACAAAATGCATCTTTGCAATGCAGAGGAAACGCAGAAGCTTCATCTGAAGAGGCGTAGATGTATTACACACTGACATGAATGCATTTAGCCTGCAGTTAAACATGCAGAAATAATGTTTTGATAAATAAGACATAAAATGTGACCCTGAACCACAAAACCATAAGGGTCCATTTTCCTAAATTGCGATTTATACATCATCTGAAAGCTGAATAAATAATATGTCCATTGATGTGTGGTTTGTTATGATCGGACAATATTTGAAAATCTGGAATCTGAGGGAGCAAACAATCCAAATATTGAGAAAATCTCCTTTAAAGTTGTTCAAATTAAGCTCTTAGTTTTGATATATTTACAGTAGGTATACATTTACAAAATATATTAATGGAACATGATCTTTACTTAATATGCTAATGATTTTTGGCATAAAAGAAAAATGTATAATTTTGACCCATACAATGTATTGTTGGCTATTGCTACAAATATACTCCAGCGACTTAAGACTGGTTTTGTGCTCCAGGCCAGGGTCACAAATGTTAAATAGTGATTTGAAATTAAAAAATAAATAAATCAAAAGATACTTTAAATGTTAAATTAAACCACCAGTAGGTGTCAGTAAGTCACTCATAAGTGAGTCATTGTGATTGAACGGAATCATTTAAACGGTTAATTCATTCAGGAACAAAACACGTCATTGCTCATTGTCAGAGACGCAAAACTGTGTATGGTGGCTGTGTTTGGTGTTCTTTTTGTTGTCGAAATAGAGCAAAAACAGGCAATATGGTGTCTAAAACGCAAGTCTCTTAATTAACTTCTTGTTTTTTGAACTCTTGTAAAAAGCAAAACTACAGGCCTATGTAATCATGGTGATTTTTTGAGAAAAACGGCATTCTTCATGTGATGTTGACTTACTATATTAAATTATATAAATATATACATTTTCTGCTTCTATATCTTCAATTTTGTGATCATTCTAAACGCATTTTAACAGACTAAATCACGCAGTGAAAGAAAGCAGTCCAGATGCACGCGGATTAGTCTAATCTAACGTTACTAGATTTCACGGCACACTGTTTAGAGTGATTTGTTTGGTTTTTGGCAAAATACTGATAATGTCAAATCGCACATCGTTAAAACAACAATTACTATATTATCGCAGATGATATTTCACACCCTGCACCACTGTCTCTTTTTGGCTCATTTGTGCAAAACCTTTTGCTAAACCGTCAAAGCTTCATTTTAACCACCGATGTAAGTATTTACCTTACGTTACCTCTACATGCTTGCGAAGGGCGATGTCGAGATGTTATAAGCTGCTAGTTCGGTCTCCCGAGGAAAACACAGCTTACACTGCATAATAGAGCATGAATATGGCCAGGGGTTCACTTCATTCCTTCGAGTTCAACTTCAGCAGAATATGACGGGGTCTGGTTTTCAGCTGGGTCTGCATCATTAACGCCTGTCTTGTCCGTCTGCATCTTTATTGTGATTTTTGCGCCAGTTTCTTCTTCTGGCCATTATTTACTGCAGTTGTTTCCACGGAGCGATTTTTTTTTTTACTCCGTAACGAATGTGTTTTAAAATGTAGCGAAGTACAATACTTCCCACAAAATATACTTAAGTAAAAGTAAAATTACAGATTAAAAAAATTACTTAAAAAAGTACAAGTACACAAAAAAGCTACTCAATTACAGTAACGCGAGTAAATGTAATTCGTTACTTTCCACCTCTGATGGGTACCCTCAGGTGGTAAACAGCAAGACTCAAAATATACACTACTGTTTTATTTTGTTATATTTTTTGGAAAGAAATAAAGACTGTTATTCAGCCTTAACCTAATCAATGGTGACTAAGATATTTATAATGTCAATTTCTATTTAAAATAAATGATTTATTTATGTATTTATCAAAGAATCCTTAAACAAATCTATTGTGTCTTCCACAAAAAATATTCAACATTGATAATAATCAGAAAAGGACTGGAGCAATGATACTCAAAATGTACCTTTACATCACATGAATACATTACATTTTATAATATATTCAAGTAGAAAACATTTGTTTTCCATTGTGATATTTTAATTTTTACTGTATTTTTGATTAAATAGATGCAGCCTTGGTAAGCATAAGAAACTTTGAAATACTGTCCCATTGAACATGTTTCATTAAAATGAACATTACAGAATTTTAACAAGTTATGAAAGCCATATCATATTGATTTCAATGGTAATAGCACAATTCAGATAATTCGGTCTTAGGTTCTTGTTTGAGGTCTTGAGTTCTTCTGGTTTGAGTTCTTATGGAAATTTCTTGAAGCTGATTGCACTCTAAAGAAAAGCTGAGCACAGTTTGTGACATTTTTGAGACCCTTTTAAGGAGGCACTTGTGAAATTTCAAAGATATTTTTCTCCATAGATAAATCTGAACAGCAGGAGAGCATTTGTTCTCCATTCATCCTCATACTGCAGAAACAATAGAGATATACAAGTTCTTAATTTCGAGATTTTCTTTCGCTAATGCATAATTTGTTACTTTCAAAGTATCTATATCATCCAGGCCTTGAAACGTTGAGATTTTCCCTCTCCAGGCTCCCCTGTATAGTCAAAACTTTATAAGTAAGAGTGTTTCATCTGTAGAACAGCTCTGCTCTGAGATGCTTTGAGGGAACCAGGTAAGAGAGATTTCAAATGCCATCCTGACAGCTCCTGGGTTTCAGCGGGCTTTGGAACTGTTTGTTTGGTCAAACCCAGTGCAGAAAGAGATGATTATTCATTTTAATGTAGGTTGATTAAATATTTAGAGCATTTAATTAGAAATCCAGCTCTATTATTGAACATTTCTCATTTATAGCACAATGTTTTTGAAGAGTCCTTCATTAGAGAGTCCTTTGAGCATTGGCCGGGTTCACAGGGTCTCATTCTGATGTACGATCGGACGTTTGGGGCATCACCTTTCTAGTGCATAGAGCTGCCGGCAGTGATGAGCCTGACAGGGAAGGAGGGATTTATTAATGAGCCGCGGTGATGTGGGTACCGTGACCCAAGCAAAGAAAACCTTCCACCCAGGACAGTGCCAGGAGAACTAACATGCCCTCCCGTCCGCCGCCACCGCCATCAGCTGCCAACCAGCGGGAGTGTGATCATGTCACACTGACGGATCGTTGACTGACAGTTGTGCTGCGGTCTCCCTGTTTCTCCATCTCCTCATTAAAACAGAAATGAGTGGGAGCAATCACTGTCACTCATGTGGCAAAGCTTCACGGGCATGAATAAACACTGAGAATCATGGGGGAAAGAACCCCGCTGCAGTCATCTGAGCTGTGGCTTGAGCGAGGAGAGTTTTTGAGCCTTGCTTCTTGCCGTCACTCTTCACTGTGTGGAGGCCAGATGCTGATCGTGAGCGTGTGAATGGATGTGTTGGTACGTGCGTCCTGGAGATCTGATGTTTGCAGGACTGAATGTGTTTGCAGGGTGGCAGTGGAAGCCACACTGATCCGTTCAAGCCCACTGCAGGACGCACACAACAGATGTGAATTGTCATTCGCGTCACACCATGTTGAAGCGGTTCTTCTGTGAGGTTATTTTTTTTAAATGTCAGAATGCTGTTCACAAAGGGAACATGTGCACCAGAACCCCGCTGTAGTGTGTATACAGAGTTGGGGAGTAACACAATACAGATTTAGGCCAAAAAATGTGATTACTGAAGGGAATATTTATTTTTATTAGCATTTTTGTTTTTCTTTTCATTTACCGTTGACTATTTCATTTCATATGCCATTCAAAATTTCGAGCCAGAGCACCATTTATTTGATACATTTATTTGATTTGAAAAATACAGTAAAAATGGTAAACTTCTGAAAAATATATATTTTAAAATGATATTTTATTTTATAGCCATTACTCCAGTCTTTAGTCACATGATCCTTCAGAAATCATTCTTATATGCTGATCTTGAGCTCAAGAAACAATCTGTATTATCAATGTTAAAAAACAGTTGCTGCTTAATGTTTTGGTGACAACAGTGATGCATTTTTTTCAGGATTCTTTGATGAATAGCAAGTTCAAAAGAACATAATTTATTTGAAATAGAAATGTTTTCTCACATTATAAATGTCTTTACTGTCATTTTTGACAAATTTAACGTGACTGAATAACAAAACAAACAACAAAAAAGTTGATAAAGATAGATAGGAAATATATCAAATAAAAGGTCTAGTGAAAATGATTAAAGATAATCGTTTCAGTGATATAAATATTAGGGGTGTAACTGTACATGTATTCATACTGAACGTTTTCTGAATGGGCATTTCGGTTCGGTACACATGTATGGAACAAATACAGAGCTGTTTTAACCACTGCACATGTTTTATATATAGTTACTTTCGATTAGAAACAAAGTTTCATCTTTCAAATTATGTCCCATTTTATCAGGAAAATCAAACAATAAATGCAGTTCTGATGCTTTGTGATGTGGCATGACAGATTGCTGTATAGATCGCAAACCCAAGCGAACACGGTCATCCCTTCTTCTTTACTAGTTATAACATGAAATAAACATCTATGAGCATCGTCTCATTTAATTGCTCAATCAGTGTTTCAACCACAAAGACGTCAAGAAAGGAGTTTGTAAACAAAATGTCACACAGCATTATATTTACCTCAGGCAAGGCATTCAGCTAGAGAAATGAAGTCTAGCTAAATATTAGCCTACACATTCATTATTTTTGCTTAACCTGTTAATGGTGTTTTATTTAATCTGTTTAAATAAATCTGCCATGAAAACAAGTGACAGTGACATACATTGTGTTACATGATTATATATTTTATAATTAGATTTAGAAATTAATGTAAAAACTGCCTTATATGAAATTGATATGTTTGCGTAGTTTTTTTTATCTCAGTGTTGATTATTATTTATAAAAATAAATAGCAAGTGAATATAATAGACTAGTTTATGCTCTGTTGTTAAGCATAAGCTTTAATATTATAGTAATGTGCAAGTAATAGAGCTCCCCATAGTTTACAGCATTAGCTAAGATACATTTTTTTCTTAAGTGCATCCGATTGCTATTAAATTAGTGTCCAAAGTCTTCAAAGTGCATCATTTGATCACCTTTTGTCTCATCTGCACAATTAAGAATCAGTCCACTGGGGTTCTTTGCTCCCACTGAGCACTGTCAGCGTTACAAACCAGCAATGTGGACAGCATACAAATACTGACACACATAACTTGTGTTGTAATTAACCAGCGAGACACACGCAATGAACATACTCATCTTTCCTCCTGCTGGACGCCTCTCGTAGACGCAGGTCACTATCAAAAGGGGTAAACGGGTTGCGGCAGGTCTGCCAATGAAGCATTGTGGGTAATCATGTTAGCATTGCCTCCCCTTCCGATGGATCAGCCTCGCAGTGGATGCATGCTAATTAGAATTCTAGATTCAATTAAATAGCTCGGTTGATAAGCCATGGACAAGTGCCACATGCTCTCTCGCGCTCTCACTCTTTCTCCCTGTTCCTCTGTTATTATGTCCCAGTCTGGATCTTTTAACATAACTTTAAGAGACCCCTGCCCGTTGAGAGCACAGATCTGTCTCTTGTTCTGCATGTAAGGAAGGAAATGAGAATATGATAATTGTCTTCGCTTTAAGTGCTTTGGTCCACAGGGGCTGCGTGCGCTGGATAAATGAAGCTGTAAAAGGGAAATTGTGGGATAATCAGAACTTCTCTTTGGTTCTAGTTCATCAGCGAACACATCCTGAAGCTTGCCTGTACATTCAGGCTTGAAAAAAAATAATGAACTTGCTCAGAAATGCAGAGAATTGAACTTTCTGAAAGCACAGCTCTGAACAACAGACCATTTTTAAATAGATAGGTAAATTTAATTTTTGTAAAAAAACATGTTAGGCAAGACACTGTCACCTAATACACTGTTTTTTGTGTGTGTGGTTATTTAGATTTTCTAAGATCCAAACAGCTAGTAAAAACATCACAATAATTCACAAGTAATCCACATGACCCCAGTCTATCAATTAATGCCTTGTATACTGAAAAGCTGCATGTTATTAATAAACAAATCCATCATTTGTTGGATTTTTTTTTACTTAAAACTGTTGCTTCAGATTAAAATACAGGTCCTCTATCCATTTAATGGCTTTCTGCATTGAAAAAACAGCAAACTGTATAGAAAATTTCAGAAAAGTTAAATTTTTCCTTAATTCCTTTAAGTATTTATTTTTGTGTTTACAAAGGAGTTTGTTCATATAACATTTGCTCGATTTTATACATTTTATTGCTATTGTATTAGTTTTTTTCTGATTTGTGGAGTGCTACGAGATGCTTCTAAATCCGCTCTGTAAAACTCTAGTAATTCAACAAAAGAAAAAAGCATGAGCCTGACTCTATCCGACGTTTAGACTTCTGTTCTTAAAATATATTCATGAATAATTAGATAGTGCCTCATTTACATATTTAAACATAATATTTCAGAAAATGCTATCAATCAACTTGGGAAGGTTGATGATATCTATTGGCTATTAGTTGTCCTTAATGAGGCATTTTGAGACACAGACACCCACACACACACACACACACACACACACATCGGGCAATTGAGAATTTAGCAGCCATGAATATTTCTTACAGACAGAAGCTTTTCTTTAATGCACAGCTTGTTTCTGTTTTTGATACGGTTCCGTCAGAGTACTTTATAGATTCAGATTCTTCCTATTCATCTTTAATAATATTGTAATTTGGTGTCTTTTCTAGTGCTATCAAACGATTAATCCCATCCAAAATAAAAGTTTTTGTTTTTATATAAAATATATAATTGTGTACTTTGAATATTTATGTATATATAAATATACACACATGCAGTATATATTTGGAAAATATTTACATGTATATATTCATATAAAGCATTTTGTGTGTCAGAAGCAGCTAACTGTTTCACTACCTGGTACCACCTATGTGCCACTTTCTCTGGTAAATGTGCACTTTTGATCATTCCTAAGCGAAGGTGTTGTCAGATTGAGCGTCTTGCACTCTCTTCACGCGAGAATCGCTTAACATAATATTTGAATCTCAAATGCACATTCAATCTGATGCAACCAGAATCTCGTGTTTTACCAGTGAAGCCAGCCTCCAGACCACGGCCGGGTCTGTGGTCTTTCAGAAGGGGCCGGGGGTGGAAGGGGCAAGTCTTTAGCTTGGGCTGACAGCAATCTGTTAATTAAACATCCTAATGGCTGTAATTGCAACCATTCATGGACCCAGCTGCTGTTGTAATTCTAGCTTTGCCATGGCTGCCAGGATTCAGCTGTCTGGGAGGTGAGAGCTCTTGACTGCTTGGCAGGCGGGGGGTCCGCGTTTGACTCTGCTGCAGGCTGATAGCAGCTGCTTTGAGCTGTTCACCTATCTGCCTATGTTCACCTTCACCTCCGCAGCACAGAGAGCAAAAGGGAGCAGTCTTCTAGAGCCAACATTTGTGTGTATTTGAACGTGTGAAGTGACGCTTTCCAAGCGGCCCACAATGCCGAAGCAGGTGCACCCAAACAAAAAGCACAACACAAACATTGGCAGGTTGGTAGTTTTTTTTCCATCCTCAATAATAGCACCGTATTCATCCCCGGTCCAAATGTCCTGCTGGCAGCAACAGGATGCTAATTAGGATTTTGGCACTGTTGACCCAAAATGGATGTGTTGGATCCAGCCTAATCCCCTGCATAGTTCAAGCTGACCTTAAAATCCTGCATATATCAAATGATTGCCAGGGTTGTTCGGACAGATAAGACATTCTGAGTGGCGTCCAAAACCTCAGTGAGAAAGGACTTGTATCCATGTCGGCATTTAAGTCTCTTTTATAATTATGTAGTGAGAACCTATTAAAAACTATTATTATTTATATATTATGTGTGTGTTATATGTAGTGTATTATTATATATATATATATATATATATATATATATATATATATATATATGTATATATTAGTGGTGGGCCGTTATCGGCGTTAGCGTGCTGCGTTAACGTGAGACTCTTATCGGGCGATAAAAAAAATATCGCCGTTAATCTATTCTCAAAGTTGGGTTGGGAGCTGGGTCTATACTCGCAAGCTATGATGACTTTCACCCTGATATTTTAGCGCGGATGTATACCTAGCCGAATTGCACTGTCGAGCGAGTCTTGAACTAGAGGCTCGCAGTCCGTGATGGACAGATTGTTAACGGCTGGTCTATGTGGTAATACACTCGGGCAGGACATCCAAACGCTCACCTATCATTCATCAACCTCAAATATGGCTTTTCATCTGAAAGATGTCTGTAGTAACAACTTTACATGGCCGCTCAATATGATGTTAACCTAGAGAAATGTGCGCTATTGAAGTGTTTGTGTGGAAGCGTTTGCTGCAGGACAGGCTCCGGTGCGCTCACTTGCTCTTAAAATCTCCGTCATTTTGGTCATACAGATAAAAGTAGCCTAATACATCTTTCGAATCTGTAAAGACTCTACGTTTATTTGTGTGCACTCAGAATAACAACGAAACGTTGCGCTTTTAAGCAAACAGGATGCGCTTTAGGTCTCATGTGAACTTGAGCGAGAAACTTTGAAACTCCGTCTTTGAAAAATATATCTATAGTGAAATGTCTAAAAAATAAAAATAGAAGACGTGTGTGTTAGCATGGATGATTTACATGAAATTTAATCTGTGCAACACTGTGCATAAGATGGCTTTCAGTTCAATATAATAACAAAAAACGACATTTTGGGTTTTTATTCAACTAATAAGGTGGGCACGCTGTGATCTGTACTATATTTTTACTGTAATTGACAGATATCGGCAAAAAAAAAAAAAACACGGGAGTGGGAGGAATGGGAGTCATTCTTCCGGAGTGGAAGGAGCAGGATTTTCCCCCAGTTTTTTCGTGGGATTGGGACGGGAAGAGATTAAAGTTTGTGATGCATTTTGGAAACAGGAGATGAGCCCCTGGTCTAATGCGCCACCTGGCTTGAGAAACCCGTTCTCAAAGACTTACTTTTAGTCATTATTTGGGTAGCACACATATTCTGAATGCCTTCGGCAGAATTCAAATGAGCCATTTTAATCTAGATTAAATCAAGATTGGATTAATCTTGGATTAATCCAAGATTACAGTGAGATTAATCTAGATTAAAAAAATAATCTATGCCCACCACTAGTATATATATATATATATATATATATACATTTAAATGTTGCATAACATTTTTTATTTTTTTAAACATATTTTTCATACCTATATAATATTTTATAACCCCCACCCCCTTAATTTTGATATAATTGATTAACGTTTCTGTTGAGATATCTGGACTAGCTGAAGGAACCCAAGATGACTGAATGTTCGTTATCGGATCTGAAGCAAAAGCACACATGTTGGTTTTCCAGATGGATTTTCGTGGATGAAGTGTTGTGTGGGGGCATAATTGGATGTTGTTTAAGGAAAGTTGTGACAGTGGAAATGAAGGAAGGAGTGTTTCCCTGAAGAAAGTTCTGGCCCATCCAACTGTTAATTTAATCAAGGCATTGGCAGAGGGAGTCAATGGAGCTATAGTCATTTGGAGATAAGGCTAGGTAAATCTGGGTATCATCAGCACAGCTGTGATAGGCAATTTGGTTCTTTCTCATTATTTGACTTAGCCAGCTATTGCATCTCAGATTCAGACTTATTCCTTCTTAACGGGTTTCTTTTATGCAAAGCAACTTATTAATGTTGAGCTATTGACAGCATTTATTGTGTGTGCCAACTTGTCATATAAAGCCGAAGAAATCTGTAACTTTTGCATAAAGGATAGGCCGTAGAGGGATAATTTATGTCCACTAAAAATCTATAGGTTGTCATTTATTTTAAAGTACTTTTGTTAGCTACTTGATCTGAACCAGTTAATTAACTTCTTTGACTTGTCACTGGTTATATGTTGATTTGCATTTCCCACCATGCTTTCTTAAAACGTAAGACTTCGAAAAGTAATTGCATGTGTTTTTGAGTTTGATTTAATGTTTTTCTATGTTCTTCAGCATCGTGGTGAAGACTAAAGAGTGGAACTTGAGCTTAGAATTATCACAGATAAGACATATGACTGTACTGCATGTTGATTTAGACAGGATTTATTGTTGTGTATATATTTTTAAAAGTATATAATACACTTAAAGAGTTTATTTGCAAAAACGGATAAAAAAAATAACTGAGTGTCAGGCATTATTCTCCACATATAGCGCGATCTGAACCCTAAACACGTTTGGTAAAAAATGGTATTGTCCACTTCCAAGGCAACACGAGTTCACGTTTTACTGCAGAAGCCAACAAGCGCCCTCGTATTTGTGAACAGAAGCCGATAAGTCAATTTTAGCGAACCAGCACGCTGTATTCAGTTCATCAAAATTCATCAAATGACGCGCTAGCTGAGAGGAGTTCCGTCAAAGCTGACTAAAAGTGATCGAGGATGGATAATTTCAATAAACTTGATGAACCTGTGATATCTTCTTCAGGGCGTAAAGGCAGATAAAAGCTGAAGCGGTTTCACGGAGCCTTGCAAAAGCAGCACGTTATAGTGGTGAGGGAAAAACTCTGTGTATTGCGTGTAATCACATTCATACAGTCTATGATCACAACAACAACAATGTTTGTCAGGCATCTACATTGTCATCTGAGGAGATCACAAAGATTAAACAAGTTTTTTTACTTTTAAGCCTGCACTGGAACGAGCTCCGCGGCAGACTTCTACTCGACAGTCAAAGCGGCATTACGTCATGAAAGTGCAGACTCAGAGGAAGACCGCTAGGGTTAAGGTGTGATTTTGGGACATGGCCTTTGCACTATGGAATATTGAATAAAAGGCTACATTAAGGACAGAAAACTTCCAGGTTTCATTAAAAATATATAATTTGCTCGAAGATTAACCAATGTCTTGTAGGTTTGGAATGACATGAGGGTGAGTAAATGCTGACAAAATTGACATTTTTGGGTGAACCAGCCCTTTAACCCCTCAGCAGCACCACCTTCCACAGGTAACTGCTCACTGAAGTAGGCAGAACCTCTGTAACACACAGCAAAGATCAGATGCAGAATAACAAACACATGCATTTACAAGTCAATTCTTCTTTATTTACTAGATCCTGAAGATTAAACACGTATTCCGCGCACACCTCTCCTGCTCTCAGCGAATGATCCATTTACTTTTCTCCTTTCCATGCTCATGCCACAGGGACGGTTCAATACAAATCTGTAACGTACGTGGCAGGCAACAATTGCACAGACTTTAATAGCTGAATAATCACAGGCAGAGCTCTGAGATAAAGAGGTGAAGGCTTCCTTGATTCTTCTACTCATTTCACTCTGGAGGACCAATGAAGAGGCCCATTACCTGTTCATCGAAACTCATTTGAGCCTCCAGAACCAAAGTCGTGTTTACCAAGTTTTTTAATACCAGAGATCCTGTTTTACACTCAAATGCATTAATGGATAATATTACGCGGTTGGTTAGTTTGAACGTGCGGTAGTAGTTCGGCATCACCGTGACTTCTGAAGCATGTTGCTCATTTCATATTCATGAGGCAAACCAAATGAAAATGCTAATTGTACAGTTCGTGTTTTGCACAAAGAAAACTTTTCTGATGAAAATCACACATCTGCATAATTTCACTAGTACAAGCTCAGTAACAAGATCAACTTTCAGCTGATTCGTACGAGATCCCCAAAATAACATAAACGAATAATTATGTGTTTAAAGACTTCGCAGCCGGAGCAATAATACACTGCAGAGCAATCATTATGCAAATCTGAGATAATAAAATTAAAGGCTATTGAATTTCTTGTTATGGGTGCGAGAGCACGTCCCTGTATCAAACTCTCCCGCCCATAACAACAGGCCGTCATATAACCTTCAGGTTGGAGTCAATAAGTAATTTCTCCAGGCCGAGGAGGTGTATGTGTGTGTGAGGTAATTAGGGTGTGTGTATGTGTGTTGGGTCATTAAGGTGTTTGTGTGTGCGATGCGATTGTGGTTGAGTGTTGCCGCTGCTCTGTGATAATGGGGAAAGGGGGCGAGTGTGCAAACTCAGCGGCCTGACAGGTGTGCAGCTGCTCTGATGAAGCTGTCAGACGTTACAGGGCTGCTGGGGGTTTCCGTCACTCTCTGGGGAGGACGAGGTGGAGGAGGCGGGGCAGATGGTGCTGACGGCAGGCCAGAGGGACACGCGCGTGTTATTGATGCTGAGGCCGACTGTTGTCTACACAAAGCTCCACTCTACTCATCCGCAACACACCTGAGGTTTGACTTGAAAAATGGAAGAGCACTCAGGAAGCTTTCAGGCAGAACCTTTTTTTACCTTTTTGTATATGTATGCGTGTAAGTGAACCAAAGATGGCTCTCTCAAGGTTAATGTTACTCTTTGTTAGAAAAGTTCTCAACAGTGCATTACTTTGTGGTGATACAGCGAGCAGTTGCTTAGAATAATGCTTTCATTGCTGTAACATATTATTTTGCCATTATTTATTTTATTTGCCATTACTTTTTATATTTATTCAAGATGTTTCCTGCACCAGAGATAATCATAATTTAGGGTACGTGACCCTGGTAACCCACATACCACAGAAGTGCACTTCTTTTCTATTCTAGTATTTTGAACAGTTACAAATAAATGAGTATGAGGAGATCTGATTCACAACAAATGCTAATGTTTGTTTACTGTCATTTCATTACAAAACTGGCTGTATGGATACTACATGGGGATAATAATTTTTTATTTAGACAATAATAAAACAAATGCAACCTGTAGGCCTTGATGTATTGGGAGACTTTAACAGCTGTATAATCACAGAGTTGTAGAGCTGAAGCCTTCCACGATTCCTTTGCTCATTCTTACTCTGGAGGACCAATGAAGAGACCCATTACCTGTTCATCAAAACTCATTTGAGCCTCCAGAACCAAGCTCATGTTAAAACTTCCCCCAAACACATTGTCTTTCTAGTGTCGGGTCAAAAAACTGGCAGAGTATGGATCATTATTTTCAAATTAAGGCAATAACAAATCAAATACAACCTGATGGTCTTCATCTACATACAGTGAACAACTTTTAATTTTTTCACTTATAGGGGTAAAAAGGCATTAGGGCTAAATATGATTACTTCCCCTCCCTCTCTTTGATTTTTGGGCTGTTTTTGTTTCTGTACCTAAATGTACAGTACATGACCATTATGACTGACCAATTGCGTACGTACACCACTGTTCAAATGTTTCCAAAATAAGTCTTTCATGCTCACCAATGGTGCATTTATTTGATGAGAAACAAATAAAAAAACAATAGTGCAAAAATTATTTCAATGTAAAATAAGTGTTCTATATATCTTCAGTGTCACATGATCCTTCAGATGCCATTCTAATATGCTGATTTGTGCTGAAGAAGCATTTATTATTATTATCGATGTTGAAAACATTGCATACTGCTTATTTTAAATTTAATTTACTACTGCTTAAACAACAGCATTTATTTGAAATATATATTGTTTTGTATCAGTGTAAGAGTCTTTGTTGTTCATCAGTCATTGTTGTTCATAAATGGTCTAATTAAATTCGAGAGGAACCTTTTGTGCAGTTTACATAGAATGGCAAACTCTTTCATCTCGAAACAGGAGGAACAATTGAGTCTTTCTCCGTGATATCATCAGCCTTGCAAGGACCTTGTCCAAATGAAAAATCAAAGAAAAGACTAAACCGCTTTGATTATCTCTGAATTGGCTAACTACATCCCCTAAATGACAGATAAAAGCTTAGCTTTTGCTCAGAGCAGATCTTTGCGAAAGGAAGTCAGAAATTAGAAAGCCAGTGAGTCCTGTGATTACTGCTGAGAGTCCTTCAGTAATTCAGCCCATTAGACATCTGAACTACTTCCTGGCTGGTCACGACTTTCAGTTCTGTGTCCTCAAAACCTGCAAGTCACAATAAAATCACCTAAACCATTTGGATTCATTGTTACTATGGAGACTGTTCTTTATTTTGTCCATTTTTGTAAATATTGTGCCTGCTTTGTTTTAAGATAAATGGACCAGTGTCTTCATCACAGCACGACACAGCACGATGACACACGCGGCACTCAGGGAGATCATATGCATGTCTGCTTTTAGCTCAGTGGAGGATATTCTAGGAGGCTGAAAGTGTATACTTTGTTTTGACAGACAGGAAGTAAGCATGTTAGGGCTGCCCAGAAAAACATGACATTGTTGGAAAGACCAGCTAGTGACCAATGTATCTTGTGTTTCCAGTGCTGAGCACATCATTTTTGTGCACTTGGATCGATATTTATCAAATGAATTAATAATGGCTTTAAATTGATCAAAAGTGACAGTAAAGACATTTATAATGTTCCAATAAAAAAAGGGATCATTATCTTTTATCTCATCTTATCAAAGAATCCTGAAAATGTCATGATTTCCACAAGAATATTAAGCAGGAAAACTGTTTTCAACATTGATAATAAGAAATGTTTATTGAGCAGCAAATCAGCATATTAGAATGATTTCTGAAGGATCATGTGACATTGAAGTCTGGAGTAATGATGCTGAAAATCCAGCATCACAAAAAACAATGAGTCGGAATGCGCACATCTAATTTTTTAGCCAAAAGAAGTGACATTTTTTATTTGTGGTCGAATTTTCGTTTTTTTTAATGTGTTTATTAAGCCCTCTTCTAGTGATCCCAATGCTCCAAACTTTATTCAAAATGAAAAAAGCATTTTCTGTAAGGAGTACCGTTTCACCGCTCACTTCTGGACGACTGCTGCTGCTTCTCACCACAATTTGTAGGTCTGTTGTTGCAAAGCGCAGCATTCCAGACTTGTGAATATTCATATTGAATTCTTTATGACACGAGTCCAAACCAGTGAAATATGATTTTCAAACCCATGCTGATAAAACAAAAAGATCGTGCTGACTGACATTTGCAAAGCACGTGCATAAGACACACCTTTTCGAGAGTGCGCAATCTCCCTTTAAAGTACACTATTGCAAAATATGACTTGGTGGTATTCACACAAACATAATCTGTTGTGTCTTACATGAACGTTTAGTTAATGGTTGGGGAAAAATCTGATATGTAACATTATATTAGATCCATGCATTACAGTATGGTCTTAATATAGATCTGTGTCAAAGTTAATCAAACATTAAAATTAAAGACGGAATCACTCGCTGCTCTTGATTAAACTGTTAATGCATTTTTATTCTTATTTTTAATAAATTGCTATATTGTGATTAATAATATTGTAATTCTTATTAAGAAAATAATTGGGGGGAAATATGCAATGTTGCTTGGTGATTTTGCTTTGGAATCTTCAAAAAACTTTAACAATCAACAATTTCTCAAAAATCAATTCTGCTGACTCTATCGCCTTCAAACAGCTGTAGCTCAGTCATTCTTTTTGTCCGATTCCAACAAGTCATCTATCATTTTGAAGGTATATTAATGGAGAATGTGAAAATAAATAGAACTCATTTTTGAAAATGTGCTCCTTTCGACTCATTTTTCCATTTTAAAAATATATTCAAATAGAAAACATTTATTTTATGTTGTAATAATGTATCAGAATTTAATAATATTTACCCTATTTTTGTATCAAATAAATGCAGTCTTGGTGATTGTGAGACACTTCTATCAAAAAACATTTTCAAATATCTTACCGACCCCAAACTTATGAACAGTTAGTGTATGTGAATGCGAGTGCAAAGTTAACTTTGTATAAAATATAAATCTGTGCCACATATCACCTGAATAGAACAAAAACACCTCCCTAGGAAGTTAAAACTTTGATTCTTCTTTCACTCTTGTACATGGCATGCCATAATATACCATTACAGACCATTTTTCCTAGCAGAGTTTTTAAAGAAAACTCTGAAATTCTTGTTAGAACTTCAAAAGGAGTTGTTTGTTTAAACTTGGATGCTTGAAGAATTTAGAGAAACATTCCACTGCGCTTTATTCACAGAAGTTTCCCCGCGTTTCGCTTTAATACCACAGATTCATGAACAAACTGTCATTCCTCTCCTCTGATGGTACAGAGAAAATCTCAGATGCAGCCGTGCGGAAGTTTCATCTAATTGTCTACTCATAAAATAGCTGATCTAACGACTCCGTTTGAATCTGGGCCATGGAGTACATTTTTAGCCAAACCTTTTCCATCTCTATTTTAAAGACATCCTTTTAGGATCTGAGTTGTTCTCTGTGTGTTTAAGTAGGCAAAACCATTAGATACAAAAATATATCAGGATATTTTCAAGGTATGGCATTGAATGAGAAAATTCTTGGCCACTGACCAACTAGTCTATTAGGAAGGTTGACTAGTTTATTTATTTATTTATTTTTGGCTTTAAGGGTGATGAAAATGAGCTCTCTCTCTGAGAAGTTGTGTCTGTAATTTCATCAACTGCCACTACAGCCATCACAGCAGCGCTTGTGTAACAAATTCACCGCCTTCAAACAATAAATCAAACAATTACTGTCAGCTGTCCAACGGCCTTCATTGAGGCAGGTTCTTGTTATTATTCATACCCCACAGGTCTTCAGTTTTTTTTAGATTGATCGATGGTTTTGTGCAGTTAGATTCTTAGCCTAGCCTATGCAATACATGTATTGACATCAGTTATATACAAAACATATATATATATATATATATATATATATTTTTTTTTTTTGTGTGTGTGTGTGTGTTTGTGTGTGTGTACTCACACACTGAAAAATACACGTAAACAATTTAGAATCAGTTTTCACTTTTTACTAGAGATTACTAGTAAATTTCACAAATAATTATGAAGAAATGGCAGGTATGCTTTATGTATACTAGACTTTTTTTGTTAAAGGAACACTCCTCTAGTGTCTTGTTGCAATCAAGTCTTCATACACATCCATGTTAAAGGAACACTCCACTATTTTTGAAAATAGGCTCATTTTCCAACTCCCACTAGAGTTAAACAGTTGGGTTTTACCGTTTTTGAATCCATTCAGCCGATCTCCGGGTCTGGCGGTATAGCACTTTTAGCGTAGCTTAGCATAGATCATTGAATCTTAACCGAGAGTTAGCATCTCGCTCAAAAATGACCAAAGAGTTTCAATATTTTTCCTATTTAAAACTTGACTCTTCTGTAGTTACATCGTGTACTAAGACTGATGGAAAATGAAAAGTTGCAATGATATTACGCGGCGCCTGAAAATAGTCCCCTATAGTCCCTAATAGGGACTATTTTCAGGCTCTGCGTAATATCATAGCACCTGCTGCACTCATGGTACGGCAATACAATTCCTTGATTATTATGCCGGGATGAGAGCAGAGTTCCTAGCCATATCAGCCTAGAAAATCGCAACTTTTCATTTTCCGACAGTCTTAGTACACGATGTAACTACAGAAGTGTCAAGTTTTAAATAGGAAAAATATCTAAACTCTTTGGTCATTTTTGAGCGAGATGCTAGCGGTCTAATCAGATTCGATGATCTATTCTAAGCTACGCTAAAAGTGCTACCGCCAGACATGGAGATCGGCTGAATGGATCCGAAAACGGTAAAACTCAACTGTTTAACTCTAGGGGAGTTGGAAAATGAGCCTATTTTCAAAAATAGTGGAGTGTTCCTTTAACATGGATGTGTATGAAGACTTGATTGTAACAAGACTCTAATCAATAAGTGTAAATGAGTCGCACCAGGGTTTAATAAAAGGATTGTTTCATTACAGTAATGTGTTTCCACACGAGTATTGATCCATCTCATGTGTCATGCTACTGCATTATCAGCTCTGTATTTCACATGACTAAAACACATTGATCGCTTTTGTTGGGCACCGCAGCCCTTGTGCATCGAGCTAAAGCATTTCTCATTACATCATTTCAGTTGCTTCAGAAAAATGATATTCCATTGTCTTCCATTTTACGGTTTCGCTCATTTAAAATAATTTGTGTGTTTGTGGAGTTAATTAATATGAGCAAATTGAAGAAAAATCACCGCCTCTGGAGTGTGACATCTCGCTTGATGCATTGATCATCATATTTGTCAAGAAAAAGTCAGAAAGACTAAATCTAATCAGGAAGGCCTCATTGATTATGCCACTTTCTTGCAATCCAATTAAAATGTGCAGATCAGCGTGCACTGACAATTGCATTTGATCACAACTGGGATTTTATAGAAAAAACCTAAGTGTGTCTACTCATTCCAGACACATCTGACTGGGTGAGGATGTCTTCTGTTTTGCACGACTAAGAGATTTCGCTTTAGGCTGGAGTTAAACTCAGCTGGACAGTCGCCATGGTGACACTTTTTTGGGCCACTTGACAGAATAGCTCACAGATGCAAAAAAAAAAGTGCGATTGAGAGCAAACACCATTCCATGATGTGCAGAACCTGTCTGCTGATTATTTGGCTGATTGCAGTGATCATCATTTTCAGCAATCAGGAAAACTGTGCCGAACCTGTTTGTTTCCAAAATGTAGAACACAAATGCCAGGATACATTCGCCAAGAACTAAAGAGCTGTTATCCAGATGAGTGAATGCATTGCTTGTGTGTTCAATTCAACATACACACAGGTTGAAAGTAAAAATCTGAACAAAGCACATCACTTATTTAGATATTTTTATAGTATTGATGTATAAAAAGTACTACATTTGAAAGTACTTTTGATCACACAAAAAATGACAGTTACGCTTAGTACTAGCCATTGTGATAATTTGACTTATAAATAATTGTGCTTATGTTCTCTATTGTTATTTAACGGTGACGACATCCAACTAGTAATGATGGCAAACAATCATGAAGGCTTTGCTCTATTATATTGTAAAAGCTGCCATTAAGTTTGAGCATGCATGCGGTCTTTAGACACTGCGCTCTTCAGCATATAATACAAAATACATATATATTTAAATTTAATAAAAAAATGTTTTAATTTGATTTGATTAAAACTAAACTGAAATACTATATAGCTAGACATCAAAATGACTAAAACCTTTAATGTAAATGGAAAATATAAAACAAATTGTTATTCTATCTGTAGATTTATCTGTCATTATATTGGTTGTAGTATCTTTTGTCATTCAATATCATTTGTTCGATTGTTCATTCTTTCATTTATATTTGCCGTGTCACATTACAGACACTGGTTTCAGGAACATTTGATTTCATTTTTTTTTTTTATAAGCTGTTGTTAGAGCAATTAAGTTTTGGTGTATCATGAATACAATATGTGATTTTTGTGTATTTTAACTAGTCCTTTGACTATTAAACAAAAAACAAACAATCGAACCAACAAAAACTGTATATTAGAGGAAGGAAAATCATGCTGGGATTTACTAAAGCAGTCACATGGTTCTTGGGTAATGAAGCTTTGAATACCATAGATCACATGCTTTTTACAAAAATGAATTCAAATTTAATGCATTACTTTGATTTTTTTCAACAGTGGCTTTTGCGTGAGTGATGCATGGCATTGCACTTTTAAAATAGGGTCCTATAGGGTTAATTATCATGATCATATTTATTTGAATATATCATGTCATTTGGCAGGCTGAAAACTCGTTAATACGGTGAAATGAAATCTTCTATCTGAAGTGAAGTGAAGTTTTTGTGTACTGAAATTAATTGTCTCTTTCTCTGTGACTCACAGCCTACTTTCTTTTTACAAGCCTTTTGAAGCATTGTTGCTTGTGTTGAAAATCATCTGCGGTGGGATTATGCCATTAAAAAAGGGAATTTAGGTATTTGTGGGAGCTGAAAGCCCCTCAGCTCTGCAGGTACTTGGTAGTTTCAGTTACATTTAGAAGTTTGTCCCCCCTCCCCCCCCCTCCAAATCAATGCAATTCCTCTGTTTAGCAACTTTCCCAGCAAACATATACACCCTGTTTCTGCTAAATTACAAATCCTGTCATCAGTACTGCATCCAGTCAGTGGCTGTACAAGGTGTGTGCTTCAATGCACAATTTATTTATACTGTTAATGGGATAGCCCCCCCCCCATTCTAAGTTCTGCAACACAAAAGAAGATATTTTGAAGCATGTTGATAACCAAGGATCCCATTGACTTCTGATGTAGTGTTGTCCATACAATGGAAGTCAATGGCAACATGAAACTGTTTAGTTACTAATATTCTTCAAAATATAATCTTAGTCAATTGGAATGAGAACTGTTTGATTATCAATATTCCTTAAAATATCTTATTAATAAATGGGAAATAATTAGCAGCATTAAGTTCAAAATATCTCCTTAGTCAAAAGGAAACCAAAAATATTTGGTTATCAACATTCTTCATATTATCTCCTTAATCAGTGGGAACAAAACGGTTTAGTTATTAATATTGCTTAAAATATCATCTTAGTCAGTGGGAACCAAAACTGTTTGGTTATCAATATTCTTCAAAATATCTTCTTGTGTGTTCAGAAGAAGAAAGAAAAGCATGCAGAATTTTCATTTTGGTTGAACTATCCCTTAATTATAATTATTATAGTTTTTGTTTTATTGCAGCAGTTTCCTTCTGCTGTTCAGTTTCTATTTAGCTATCACTGTTTTCAGGAAAGCAGACAGACTTTATTTCCCTCCATGTCCGCAGAACAAAGGCCACAAGCGCCGGAGGGAACCGGCCCTTGGTCTGCCAGCGAGAGTTAAAAGACCCAAAGTGCAGCGGGGGTCCGTCAAGCGCGAGCCGTAACCTGCCGTGACACCTGATGGGTGATGTAAATTGACGTTGCTGCTTTGGAATGCCTCAGCCAGGGCTGAAAGTGCATCTCAGCACTGCTGGGGCCCCAGGGAGGAGGGCTCCCGATCCTCCTGCATCCGATCCAATTAACTGCGCCACGCTCTGGCTGTTTGTCTCACATTTCCATGTTAATACAGCCAGGAAAGTCTGTGTTTAGTCAGCAAATCTGTGCCGCTGCATAATACCAGAGACTCTTGTATCTCTAAATTAACTGAAAATGCATAAACTGGCTTTAGACCATGAGTAGAATCTGAGATTTCTTCCCCCCTGCAGAACGGCAGATCATGTAAGAATATAACCATGATGAATGAGAGACGGAGGCTCAGCGAACCATTCGTTCCTTCACCTACTCCGTCCCCGTCCCCCGTCACAGCCTTTCACCCCGAGAGCAGCGAGAGTGTGCTCACTTCCTCTTTCATCTCTGTGGGTCCCGCTGCTCCAGTCAGAACTAATCAGAAAAACAAGACAACACAAAAGCTCAGCAATTCTACGCCTTACTGTGAGCAACGCACTCCTGCGCTGGCTTGTCTTGCATCACTCTCAAGTGAGAAATATCTTGAGCCGCTGTTCTCTTCTACTCTGCGGCAGAAAGTTTAACACTTGTAGATGTCGGTTTTCTTTTATGGTGAGCAAAAGGAAAAAATGGACAGACTATCTATTGTTATATGTATCGTTATATATTTGTTCTGATTGTTTCATCCTTTGTTTTATCATTCTATCTACCATTCTGTCTGTAATGCCTGTAAACTTTCAAACTTAAAGGCATTTCAAACTTTTTTCAAAACTTTGAAAGTATTTTTAAAGCAAACATTCAAGGTTTGTCTTTAAAATGCATTTAAAGTAATTTTCATTCTACGTCCTAACATTTAACTACCCCAAATTCAAATTCTATTCAAATTGATCTACTGAATTGGAATTTGAAAGATGTTCTCAATTCATTTCAATTCTGAATGGCACCACCTTGCTCCAAACTAGTGTCATGAATCTCTTGGCCCTCCATTTGAAAAGTTACATAATGATACGTTGTGTGAATTGTCCAGTAATCACAGGCTTTGCGTTAAAAGGTCAGTAGAAAACGGAGTCAGAGTTTATAATTGAAATTGTTTGTATTTTGTATGTTATCTCAGTACATTAGCACTTTCTCTTCACAGTGTTTAGTGCACTGGGAACGTTAATGCTAGTCATCTGAGGGTTTAAGTGTCTTGTTCAGAATAATCCTATGCCCTTCACCTCTGGCAGCATTTAAATAACGTTTTAAAGTATGAAGATACAGCACATCCCTTCATCCTGCTAAATACTGTATGTAACAAGCAAAAGTGCTCACACATAAATTTGGTCTAAATGCTCTCTTGAGGACGTGCATTAGACTTTGAAACCCTCTACGGACACCTTGGCAACTGAATCGCCATTGGCTAGTAAATTATTTTGTTTACTCGCCACAGGGCCGGCCCTGGCCAATTTGCTGCCCTAGGCAAGATTTGACCTGGAGCCCCTTGCCTCACATTATTGAATATTAGCTAACTTGAACTAACAATGAACAATACATTTGTAACAGTATTATTTTTTTTTGTTAGTGTTAGTCATTGACAATTAACCTTATTTTAAATTGTTTCCAGTGAAACTATAAAAATATAGGTGCTGCCTAAGTCACTTTATAAATTAAACACAATTAAAAAGCAATAATAATTACATCTGGTATTCTTGTAAATCTGTATAAGCATACAGTAGGCTACTGTTTAATCTTCAAAATACATTTTAAAAGTGTTCTATTTCCAGTAGATGCAGAAATGTTCTACTATCCCATCATAATGTTTTCACCATGGCCTACTGAGAACCTACATGATGTTTCACTTAAAATTAGCGCAGGCATTAAAACAAAAGAATATCATCAGAACTGGTTTGAATGGCTTTACTGCAGAGCAATTACTGTACGCAGTGAAATATAAATTTCACTGTCATTTGATGGTGGATGTGGTGAATAAGCAGCCAGTGATCAAAATATTGATTTTGAAGTTATTGAAAACGATCGTTTTGAGAATATGGAAGAGATCGCGAACATGAGCCAGTGGAAGTGCGCTCTGACGATGACAGCGATGGTAGAACCATCTGCTCAAATTGAACCCTTCCATGTTTTAAAAGATAACGAAATATGCTTTATTTTATTCTTCTGTAATTGTCCTCAACATATCAAGAGTGTTTTTTTTTGTGCTATTGCAGCAGTTAGATTTTCGCTCTTGCTGGATATGTATACGGGTCTCTAAAGACACGAATATCATGATTGGCGAAACATTTATGCATTTAAAGGCTCATTTATTTGACCATAATCATTCATTACATTACATTACATTACCTCTTGCTTTGTCCCGTTTTTCTTCTCTTATCCCCCCCGGGCACCAGAGGGCTTCGGTCTTTTGGACACAGTGATAATTTATAAGTGAACAATTTTACAATCAGGTAACTGATGTATGTGGAAGTGCGGCTGTGCGCGGGAAGATCATGCGTTGAACTGAGGAGAGCAATAAAATAGTTAAATAAAATGTGCCTATTCCGCCACGGGCCGGCCCTGACTTGCCAGACAGCCCTGACTTAGTAACCATGTATGAAAGCATATACATTTTAACTGAATTTAGGACTGGGGGTGCTATTTTTTGGTCATTCAGTATTTCTGTTAAAAAAATAGGGAAAAAACTAACAATAATACTGATAAAACAATAATAATAATACGAATTCTGCCAATAAGTACAGTATAAAACGCACTAAGGATTAACAAGCTGCTGGATTCATGAATATTAATCAGGGTGTGTGGGTTCACTCGAACTGATTCGCTGAAATCAAAACAGGGACGATAATAGGTGAGTGCCAGCCAATGAGATTGCCGTTTGCGCATTAGTTCCGCCCACCGCTCACCGGAAAACCCGGCAGTTCTTAAAAGCTGAAAAATCCAAAGGAACTCCATTATTTTTTTATTTACTGGAAAATACAACATAGATTATAGTTTACATGTAGTGCGTCAATTCTGCATGTATGTAAGACTCTCTCTTACTGTCTCTGCTCTCACCAAAGTGACCGCGAGTTGTACGTCAAACACAGGTGTGCTGCGCATCCCTTCAGATGAACAGAAAAAACAGCACAGATCGCTTGATGGAGAGCAAAACTCTGAAACGTTCAGTCAGTGTTGCGCGAGTGAATATATCTGTGCTAAACATATACTTAGCCTCCAACTCACTCACTGGCGAGTAAAATCTGAGAATTGATTAGCCATCGGCTAATATTAGACATCATTTAGTCATCCAGAGTAAAGATTCGTCGCATATGCAAGTGATTTACTCGCATTGTAGAGGGTTGCTTTGTGTTGTTTACAAGCAAACATGATCAAATGCTGTAATTTTCTTAATGCTTATCATCTCTTCCGATGATATCAGATCATAGCAGAATGTTACTTATGAAACCTTTTTTATTTCAATTCTGTATGATTTTTTTATCTGCATACCTGCTCCAATGTATTTAAACTGATATAAAATCATAAGATGCTGGATCTATCTAGGTATGTAGAGAAAAAACTACACAGGATTAATACAAATGTTTTCTACAGTAGTACATTACATTCTGCCATGATCTGATATGATCATTTTTATACGCTGTCTTTTAAAATGATAAAATATTATATAAGATGCTAGCACTGCGTTTCTTGTTTTATTCTTCAGTTTTTTTCAGACTTGATGTTTCTGCAGAGGTTCGCAGTAATTCAGATGACAGGTAGTGACAAGGGACTCTGAGACTTGCTTTTATACCTGTAGGCCGAGTTGAAATGCACTATTTCAGTGTGTCAGATTATTATTTTTCCATTTTTGCGAAAAACAAGCGTCTTGCTTAAACAATCTTTGGTTTAGAGAAAGCATAAACAGCCTTACTAAATGTCAGCAGCCTTATTAATTACCCTGTGCTTCGATTAATCGTTTCCCGCTTGCAAAGTCTCAATGTCGGTCTTTCACTATATGTTCTCTCTCTCGACTACGGCTTCAGAGACTGAGTCGTACTGACAGACTCTCCCCGCAGCGTCTGACTGACCCCCGCAGAGAGAAAGAGAGAGAGACAGATAGAGCGAGAGCGGGATGTGGTATTATATCTGTGATTGCCTCTGTGTGGGCTTCCTGTGTGTCGTACTCTCCTGCCCTGAGTCTAATGCTGTGTGGCAGCGCTCATGCTCTCCTGTCCAAACGAATCCGTCAGACCTCTGACACACTCGCACAGCAACCAGTTACTCCCTGCCTCCAGTGAGCCGTGGACCCCGGGCGGCACGCTTACACGCATGTCATGTGCTCTCTGATATCGCACACGCAGGCCGTCGTGCTCTTCACGTATCAGTAATTTCAAATTAACGTGACTCCTCGTGTCTGTCGCTTTCAAGGGTTTGCGCCGGTCGTAGCCTGACATGGGTTCGCTGGTTATGTGTACAGCGAGTTTCCGCTGTCTGATTGGCTGCTTAGGAGAGAACAAACTAATGGCTAGATGAAAATATGTCATCTGTTCTGTCTATAGATGACACTTCGTCCTGATCTGTAATCCTAATTGCTTTAATGAATGGGGAAACCTTGTGGAATTCAGATCCGAGGGTAATTAAACAGAAACCTAATAAAAGAACAGCCGCCTTTGGCTTGCGAGGAGAAATAATTACAGCTTTCAAATGACGGCCACATCACCCTGCGAGTTTGCGTAAGTCTTTTAATCAAACTGAGGCTGATTGTCGCCTGAAAATGACATGAGTACAACATCACCGGTCCCAGGATATGTCAGGGGGCACGTCAAAGAATTTGCTCTACTGTCATGCCTGCTGCCGGAAGCAGAGGGTTTCTTATCTAATAATGTTAGTGAGGAACACACACTCCTAGTGTGAACACCCCTATATATGATGATGTTGGTGAACTTGTTTATTTTTTGAGGTTATGTTGAGTAAGTGAGGTTGTCTTGGCGGTTAACATGGCTAGTGGAGAAACCAGCACTTTTCCACCTGCAAAAAAGGGGCTAAGTTACAACTAACTGCTCAGTATTTTAATGTTGCACCATTAGAGCAAAGTTCATATAATTTGTGAATAATTATTATTTGCTTATACACCATTTAAAGTTTTAGGGTCAGCTAGTTTAAAAAAAAATATTTGACCCTTCATAAAATTATCCCCCCCCCCAAAAAAAATACAACAACAAACAAACAAAACAAAAAAACAACCAAAAGAAGTACAGCACCTGTAAGAAACTAGTAATAATTCCCTACTGGCATCCAAAGCCCTCTGTGCTGGTGATCATTCATGGTGCTATTTTCAGTCGCACTGTTCACCTGTCACAAGTGTAGAGGACCAAATCCCAGGTGATCCTACACCTAAAGTAATGTTCATTTCATGAAGTCACACCACTAGCAGGAAATCAAATGAAGCGCTGTCTTTTCTTCCATCTGCTGGTTTGTGACTGAACTCCAGGGATCAGATTTGTTCATCCAAAATCAATCCATTACCTCACATGTCCAGAATCTTCTAGATATGACATGACATGCAGGAAAATGAACGACATGTGTTGGCTTAGACCTAAAAATGGCACCCCTCTGACTGATGGATGATCTCCATTCCCCCCCACCTCTAAGATTACCTCAATAATACTTGGGCGCAGGAATCATTTAGCTTCCCTCAGAGCTGTCAGCTGACACAAGCCTGGATAAATCACTCCATTCACCCATGACTCTGAGTTATTTAGAAAACGAGTTTGGCTCTTTCAGTTTTTGTTTCCGTTTCTTTTATGTACAGTAGCACACCTTTTGTAACATGATTTTTGTTAACTTCTCTGGGACTTTCTCAGGGTTTGAGCTGTCATCGACTTCATTTAAATCACAAGATATGCTGGTTTTTAAAGCATGAGCTATTTCAGTCAATCACCTTGAATGAACCTGCATCACCAGTCCTTTTCAGAAGTAATGAAGCTAATTTAACTAGTGCCATCAAAGGCTTTTACTTATGACTAGCGGTTGTAAAGATTGTGTATGTCTTTGTCTTCTCTTCATTTCTCTCTCTTGTCCATCTGTTTGTAGTGTTCTTGTATTTGCCACACTGGTACTCTCACCTACACCCTGTTGACGGTATTGTCGAGGTTAGTTAAATCAGATGTCTAGATCTTATGCACCTTCATGCACACAGCACTCCACAATCCAGCTTCGTCTCTGACCGCTCCAAACCAGATGACATTAACATGACTATTAATAATCCATCATCAAAAGTCCATAATCCTGAGCAAACACTCCTGATATTTCACAGCAGGCACCTCAGGAGAGTCTCGGCTGTGTTTTCAGAAAGCAAGTAAGCAAGTAAATGAGGTTTGTGTTTTCTGAACTGAAGTTCCCCTGTGTCATGTATTCATGCCAGGTTTCAACACATATAATATAAATAAAAAATATTTAATAAATTAAAATAAATGTCAAATGTTCTATTTTTCTGTTTTAGGATAATTTTTTTTGCCTCTATTTATGTAATTAATTTGTATTATTTGCATACAGTGCCCTCTACTAATATTGGCATCTGCATATTTTATTGTTTTGATCTGTCATTTAAAAAAATCACAAAATTCGAACCTATAATTCAAGTAAAACAGTTGAAAGTGGGGGGGGCTCTTTGTGAAATAAATACTGTCTCTAGTTCATGTTGGCCACAATTATTGGTACCCGATTATTGCAACGTCCTTTTCCCAAGATAACAGCTCTGAGTTTTCTCCTATAATGCCTCAAGAGTTTGGAGAACACCTGATAAGAGATCAGAGAGCATTCCTTCATACAGAATCTCTCCAGATCCTTCAGATTCAGCTTCTTCAGAGGCAGTCAGGTTTAGATTTTTTTAATCTGTTGGTACTTGATAGAATCCATGATGCCATGCATCTGAACAAGACGTCCAGGACCTCCGGCAGAAAAACAGGCCCACAACATTAAAGATCCAGCAGTTGATTTAACCGAGGGCTGGGATAAATTTGATCCCTGTTTGTACTAATCTCTTATGGTGGGTTTGCTGCCCAAAAGCTCTTTTTTAGTTTCATCTGACCATAGAAGCCATTTGAAGTTCAAGTCGTGTCTGACAACTGAATATACTGGAGTTTTTTTTGGGATGAGTGAGGAGAATTTTTCTTGAAACCCTCTGGAACAACATGTGGTGATGTAGGGGCTGTTTGATATTTTAGTTTTAGACATTCTGACCCCAAGACTCAACTAATCGCTGCAATTCTGTTTCTGTGACAGAACTGAAACTACTGCTACTGAAACGGCTACTGAAACTCTCCTCCATGCATTAAGACATACATCCAGTTCCAGGCAGATTTGTAACATCTTTAGTTGATTGGAACCTCTTAATTATTGCCCTGATGGAGGAAATGGGTTTTCAATGCTTTAGCTCTTTTCTTATAGCCACTTTCTATTTTGTGAAGCTCAACAATCTTGTTCTGCACATCAGAACTATAATCTTATGTAAGGTTATATATATATATATATATATATATATATATATATATATAAGGGAAACAGGTCAATTTAGCTTAAAGGGAATCATTAATGATTTTATAGGGAATTTGAACAGACTCACTGTTTCACGGCGATTCACTGAACAAGCTGTATAACAAACTCTGCACTGGATATTAAAATCCCAAAATATAGTGAAAACACTATTAAATAGCACAGTAACAAAATCGACAGATTAAGACATTAACTTGTGAGCATAAAACACAACATATTTCTCTTTTCAATATAAATAAGAGTTTATTTATATAACACTAAGACATGTAAACTAATCAACACATGAACACAAGCATTCACACAGAATACATTGCAGAAAGGGAGGAAAGGATTAGTTTAAGAGAATGAAAATGTGATATCCCACGTTTACAGCAATATGTGCAATTGCATAGACCTGAACAACCATCAATCACTTATTTAACCCTCGCATTGATTTTTTTCAATGAGGCTAAAATCTATATTAAAAATAAAAAAATTATTAGTTTCATAAAAAATGAAAATAAAAGTCTTTTAAGATGGTTTTAGGTGCATATGGAAGCAGACATTCCTTGTGAACAAAGGAATTTCAGTCGGGTTCTTTGTCTTGCTAGCTGGTTGGTTGGGGAAGTCAATCTAGGAAAGTCTGTAGCTCGTGATTTCTATCGTGGAACACATGTGATCAATCTTGATTACTTGCCCCAAACTTGATAATCTCCTTCCTGAGTTGGAATTATCATTAAGGGTTCCTTTTGTTTTAATGTTGCAAGCTGTTCTGTGAAAGAGGCTTGCTGGTTAGGCTGTATTCAGATGGGCTGGAGCTAGGGATCTGATTTACGACTTCCTGTCGTTGTCTTGTTCTCCTGTTTGTGGAATTCGGCTCCTCATGTTTCAATGTTCTGATCGCATCTTAAATTTGTCTGATTCGGTCTCTGATATACTAAACTTAGGTTTTACTCCTTGTGATGGGTGATTCAGGGAATTTGGCCTCTGTGTTTCTCATATTTATAATCCTGTGGAACAGGAAGTCATGGCTGGACAATGTCATGCTCCTGGTCACCCTGGTGTGCTAAATTGTAGGCTAAATTTGAATTGGAATATATAGTACTTCAGAGATATTTTATTCATAAGAATTTCTAGGGGTGCCAATAATTGTGACCAACGTGCATTGGAGAAAACTGTTTGTTTCATCATGAGATTTTCTCCCCACTTCCATTTGTTTTACGCCAATGAAAGATTAGAATGTTTGTGAATTTTTTGAATGAAATATAAAAAGATCAATGATGCAAATATATTTTCACAGCCTTTGCTCATATTTACAAAGGGTGCCAATATTACTGGAGGGCACTGTACATTCTAATTATAATAAGTATATTTATGAATATGTTAATATACAAATATATTTATTTTACTATTTCTGCAACACTCCAAAATCCTGTATAACCAAAATCCAACTTCACCCTCAAATGCTCCAAACAACCATGATATTAACCTGACTATTAATAATTTGTCACCAAAAGTCCATAATCCTGAGCAAACACTCCTGATATTTCACATCAAACACCTTGTCATGTTTTCAGAGGACTTGAGGGCCTTGGGAGAGCATGTCAATGAATTTTGTGCTTCTGTGTATTGAAAGATTATCCATAGTCCAAAGCTTTCCCATTGAAGTGCTTGATTGACATGTGGAGAGACTGTTCAGCACAACGTCTGGCCCCTCTTTGACACTCCATTTAGTCCATTTAAAACTCTTGAGAGATAATCTAATAATATAACCCTTCTGATTCCTGCATGTATTGTCAGTATTGTTGAGGCAGGCCAAGGTGAAGTGGCTGTAGTTTTCCTTTTGACTTGTTTCAGATGCTATTCAGGCTGAAGAAGCCTAGGAGAGGAGGTTTATATTGCCACAATTGTGAGTGTACTGTACAGTACGTGTGTATTCACTTGCATTAGTAAGGGCCTTCGCAGAAGATTTAGAGCCATGTTTACATTTAGAAGTCTTTTGTGGACAGAATCTGTTGTTGCAATGGCTTACAGAATTTCGTTTACTCATTATAAATGATCATCATTATTTTTTGCTCATCCTTATATCAGTTTAAACCGTCTTTTGTGAAGCACAAAATAACAAGTCTAGCAGATTTGGTTGTGGTCTTTGAATAGTAGCAGTACATATAAAATATGTAAATACTTGTCTGAAAAACAAATGTGGTACCTCTACAAGAAATAAATTAATCTTGCAATTTCACAAGGTTCATGTATTAAAGTGCCAGTTAAGTTTTTGCATACAGTCTGTGTGGATTTGATGGCATGAGCCTGCAATTTCATTAAATGCTTCGCAGAGATGTAATATTTTAACAACACAATTAGTTAATAACACGCATGCCGCAAACAGTTGTCTGGCTTTTAATCTGTCACATCTGATTCTTCTCCTCCTGCCAGTTAGTCCATTACTCAGATCCAAGTGTTTTCTTTTCTCCCTAATGTTTGTAAATCTTGGAATGACTCCAATCAAATCTTGAGAAATCTCCATCTGCAGATTTCTGAATCGGTAAAGCCAAAAACAGTCTCTGTAACACATCGGTTACAGAGCAGGACTAGCATTAACTGAGACTACAATGACGGATCGTGACATATGTTCAGCTACAACATGCCAAGAACTGATCTATGTCTTCAAAAATCATCCAGCAGCTATAGGGCTACAGAAAACTTGCTGCTCAACATCCCATGAGCTTTGCAAGGCGAATGTTTGACATTGAGAAATTAAACCGGCTAGGGGAAAAAGAAACCTTTGCCCCCACTTTTTTTTGGCCAAGTTATTTCCAACTCAATATAAAGAAAAAGTGGAAGTGTCTTGTGCGGTGTGCGTGGTCTGCTGTGATTAGCAGCCTTTCTTTAACCTGAGAGTGGAAGAGATTGTGCGTCTGACAGGATTCACTATGACATGATTGCTGGCCCATTGAGTTTCAACTAATCACAGAAATGTGTGTTTCTAATTGCTGACTTACAAAGTCCCTGATGGCAATTGGAGGCTGTTCTGAGCTATAATTTCTGTGCCGTCTCTTTTTCTTTCTCTCTGAATCATCTGCTATCATTCCACACACATTAGACACACACACACACACACACACACACACACACACACACACATGGCTAAATATTCACAAAAAAGAGACACGCAAGCCTGCACAAGCAACACTGAGTTCCACAGACACCTGCATAACCTAAAATCAGGGGTCTGCCAGGCTGCATTGATTTGTTTGGCAGTAGGCCTCTACTACTAGGCTAAGAATCATTTGGTGCATTTGAATGATATCTAGGCAACATACCATAAAAACTGACCCAATTCTACTTCATTAATAAATGTTCCTTGTTTAATTGCACAGTTAAGTAGTGTATGTTATTATTAAGTCATAGGTAATTGATTTTCCTATTTGATTCTGATACATGAGCTCTCCTTTTGATTAAATTTGGAATATTTTATTTATCATATTTTCGTTTTTTACATATGAATGTATGCCAATACAGTAAAGCCAGTTAAGTCCACGAGACCGTAGGGTGTCCCATTCCTCATTTTAGCGTTCAGAAGGGTGCTTGCGCGCACCCCCTTTGCGGCCATTATGCACCCTCAATCCGCACTTCTGCCGAGCCCGCACTGGTGCAAGCTCGCAGGAGACTTCTACCCGACAGTCAAAGCGGCATTACGTCACGAAAGTGCGGACTCAGAGGAAGACCGCAAGGGTTTAGGGTGCCATTTGGGACAGGGATAAAAGCGTCTGCTAAATGCATAAATGTAAATGCTAAAACGAGGTGGTTCAGAAGAAGTCATTTGTTTATGAATCAGACTACACTTGTTGCACTGTATGGTTTTGATTCACTACAAAGTTTTGATTCTTAATAGTCACTTTATTGCTTGTGAATTAGACTATACTGATTGCACTGTGTGATGTTTGATTCACCCACAAGATAACTTTTAAATGAGTAATTTGTCTTTGAATCTGACTACATTGGTGACATAGTGTTGTATGATTCACTAAAAAGAACCAATTCACAAGAGTCATTTGTGAATCTGACTTTTTTTCCTTCAGATTTTTTGATGATCTGCACAGCTTCTTTATCACAGTCTATATCTGATACCAAAGGAGCTGCTTTGTCTATATTAGCGATTTAAAAAAGACATGTATCTTTGAATCTTCCAAAGTAGACTAACATAAGCAGTACAACAGTGTTTCAAATTATAATAGGTCTAGCACCGTATTACTTCCCACTGAATACTATGTTTTACACTTGTCGCATTCCAGAAGTTAAATACACCGGCCAATGCTTTTTTTTGTCTTTAACTTTGTAAGTGTTAATGAAAGATTTCTTCAGATTATCCCGGATATGTGAGAGCTTGTAAATAGAAATGTTTCTACGAATCTCATTCTGAATTCTAGCAGCAGAAAGCTACCTCTCTGTATCTGTCCACGGGGAACGCTGCTCCATCCGTGGATGAGCGACTTGAAGTTTATTCCCAAACAGTATTTGTAAGCGTGCTTTGATTGTGACCCACTCAGACGCTGTTGTATTAATTCTTTCTCTCGGAGCCGTTTGCTGTCGCAGGAAGCTGACAGGGCACCTGAGCGCGGTTTCAGAGATAGAAGCTATTTTGAGTCACGAGATAAAACTAGGCCCCATCCCACGTTGTTTTCACGGCGGGTGGTCTCTGTTCCTACATTGTCGGGGATTGTTTATTGAGGGAGAAGGCAGGGCCGCTGCCAAACGCGGTCTGTCAGAGACGAGAGAGCGGTCTGGTTATGACACAGCCTGTCGCGTGTGCGTGCGCCTTGGGAGGGACGCGTGACTACTGCTCAAACACTACTTCTGACATTTCCATTAGACACAGGGTTATGGATCTGCCTGGGCCAGGTGGGTACAGGAGAGTCATGGCAGTGTCACGGCCTGTGCTTTAGCTGCGAGGGACACATTACTTAACAGCAGCCCCGCTGACATTTGAGCCGAGACTCACAAAACACAGCACTGAAGTAGTCCGTTTCACCGCCATTGCTTTAATTTACCTTTTCCTTTATGGATAATGAAGACACGGCGTTGCCTGAACTGCCCGGAGGTTTGTGTGCAGTATTTACCATGAATTGGATCTGCAGTGGGTTTGTGAGTATATGAAGAGCTAAATAAATAGTATGTACATGTAACCTGCACATAACAAGTGGACAAGAATATATTTATTTTGGTCATGAATTAAGAATTTGTTCCCTTGTTTTAGTAAATTCTGAACACTTTGTACTAGATAATTCCCTCGTTTTAGTAAATCATGGCCAAAAATTAAGAATTTTTTCCCTCGTTTTAGTAAATTGTGGACATATTGTACAGATTTGTTCCCTTGCTTCATTAAAATCATGGCAATAAATTAAGAATTTTTCCCTCCTTTTAGTAAATTGTGGACACGCAATTCAGACACACAATTAGTACTAATATACTAAATAATGTACAAACAATGTTCTACTTCCTTCCCTCGTTTTAATGAATCTTGGCCAAAAATGACAAATTTGTTCCATTATTTTAGTTAACTCATGGCCAGAAACTAGAGATGTTGAAAATCAATTAAATTTAATCGGTTTAGATGACAAATCAAATTGCGATACAATTGGAGTAGGAGTGTATATGAATGTATCTCTGAGGGGAACTGATTCTTTAGAAAAGTTTACGTGGTATTTTCTATTCATCTTGCCTCTGAACGGTGCATATTAAAGAAGTGTTCATAAGCGCAGCTCTGCACTACAGTTTAGAGCGGTAACCCTGGAAACACTACATCATTGCTGTTCATAAGCGCCAACTGGTGGCAGAGAGTGAATTTACATCTCATTCAGCTCATCTGCTGTTTCATTGAGATATGTTTTATATAGTTTCACAAAACTAAAGTCAGACCATTCTGTTTTTGCTTAGAATTTCGAAATTATACAGTATAATTTAGATTAAAAAACTGCTCATGCTGTTGCCTCTAATTTTAAATGGAAAGACCACAGACAAAGCCTTAGTTTGTTCATATGAAGAAATGTATTTAATCTGTGTAACTTGCTTATTTGATTTGGGGTTTGTTTTAAATTGTAATTTAGTTTTGTTATCTTTCCATTTGACAAAGAAACGTGCAGCAATAGCCTAATAAATGGACACCTTCTCATTTACTTTATAATGTCTTCAATCTTATTTTGTAAAAAAAAGTGGTGAGAAAATCGAATCATGAAATTAAAATCGTGAATCGAATCGTGAGTTGAGTGAATCGTTACATCCCTACAAGAAACTATACATTTGTTCTTTCTTTTTAGAAAAGGATGGCCATGTTGTTCTAAATCATTCCTTTGTTTACTCGTGTTCACAAAATAAAAATGTGTTCATTTGTTTTAGTAAATCATGGACACATTGTACTAGATTGTTCCCATAAATTTAATCAAAATGAGTGAATTAATTACTACAATGTGGCAAAGAGTTGTCGAGCACCCGTGGTCGTGCACAAATGAATGAATGATTTGAGCCTGTTAAAAAGGTTGTTTTTTTTGCTGTGTTCATACACTAAAAATACGCTTCACAACTCAAGTATGTTTGGCTGACAGAAATTGGGATCCCTAGCAGATAGTTACACTTTCTGGTATAAATACCTCAAACATCTCTACCACAATAGCACTCAGGTAAAAGGATGCTGTTCCAGCCAGGTGTTGATAGGCACAGGGGCATTAGTCATGATAAGGTCAGGCTGTCAGTTCAAGACTACACTGTAATCTTCCCCGACTCAACCTTTAGACCGTAGATTAGCTCCATTAGTTCTGCTGGAGTGACGTAGCGGTGAGCAAAACTGTCGGTGTGGTAATTCACCTGATCCCAGACTGCGGTATAAGTCCTTCTCTGGGCAGTGGCGCTTCACAGAGCTGAAGTAATTCACTGCGACTCGCCCTTCCTAAGTGGCAGGCCGGCAGGTGGGGACGTCAGACACATCGCAATGTGAATCGCATGCTACAATGGGCGCGCATGTGTTCCCGAGGCAAAAACATGCACCTGAGTTCATACATATCGAATCGGAACGCAGCCCAGCGTGATGAGTTGAGGCTGCACTGTGCCTTTGTTGTCTCCAGAGCCGCACAACATACAAAGCCATGTGCTAATGCAATATGAGGGCCAAGATGTCAGACGGTGAGTAATTGCGGACATAAAGGTGCTTTGAGAAATTGCTTGTCAAACAATTTGGTGTTTTATTAGGAGTAGGCTCCGTGCCATACAAGGGACGTCTACTGGAAAAGCACAAGTTTCCACGGCTGCTTAGAGGTGAGGCGGTTCCTCAGAGCTTGTGGTCCCAGGTTCCCACAGTAATTAGCCGTGTTGGAGCTCGGTCTGCCTGCGTAGGACCTGGGCTGAAACGCTGGCGCTAATGAGAAAGGAGCGTTTTGTCTCTTTTATTATTTTTTTCTGTCATATTGGCTTTACAGCAATGTTAAAACTGCAATTATCGCTTGTCATCACAGTGTGTGACAATTGCCAGCCTTTGCTCTGCCCTAAAAAGTAATTTGCGAGCGAAAGTCTGACAAACTCCTTTAGGATTCTAACACGCCCTTGTCTCACCTCCCCCTCTTCATAATTTAAGGACAATTATCATCTATGTAAAGAATAAATCAGCTTTCGAGGCTGTGTGTTAAATTTGTTTTCTGTGTGTGCGCTTACACGTGTGTGGATGTGTCCTTGTGGCTGCTTTAGAGTTCTGTGTGTGAACGTGGAGCTGGTGGTGAAGGGAGCAAAAACCTGTGAAGCTCTTTGAGTGTCAGGCAGCAGGATAATTGCCCCGGGCAGCCCCGCAGGCCAGAGGGGGTGGCTGAATCAGGCAGGAGTGCAGGAGGCCTTGAGTTTACATTCATCCGTGCCCTCGTCGTACACAGAAATAGCTGGAGCTCTGTGAGATGCTACCGCAGCCAAACAAAACCACCGGCCTGGTTTCTAGCGTTTCTGAAAAGACTGTATAAACACATATGCTAAACCTCTCAGTAGAAAAAAATGCTGTATGTGAAAATAAAGATTAAATTAATGTCACAAAGACACAATCATTAACTCCTTGAGCGGAACGACTCATTTGCCTAGCGGTTTGCTTTGTGATTTGCATACGTGAATGCTTCACAAATTACCATAATGTTGCCGATTACAATTTCTAATTTAGACCCTGGTCTAATTTTGCACTCTTTGATGTTCAGATGCACCTGTTTTGATCTTATTTGTCAGAAAAGCAGTTGAATTTGGACTTTAGCATGGTAGTTAAACTAAGGGTGAATCCCATTTCTCTGTCTTACCCCTTCCCCTTCGTCTTACCCCTAGCCCTTGTCCCTCGAAACCGAGTGGTAAGCGCTAGGGGTGAAAACATACCCCTATGAAACGAGACACCACTTGGTTACTGTTACATCATCATACATCGTCGCTAGCGTGCTGCTACATCACCAGAGGCGACAAGTGTTGATCGCAAACTCTCTGTCTAAAAGTGTGTGTTTGTCGATCGCGTGGGTTTTAGTGATGTTTTCTCTATTCAGAGAAACGTGGGACTGTTGTGCAAATCAGCAATGTAACGTTAGCGTGGAAAAATTACGATTTTTAAAAACATTTCAATTAAGAGCATGGTTGCAAATATATATGTAAGTTACAGGACTGTGTAGAGCACAAAACAAGACTGTCGTAATTTTAAATAAATTATTTAAGACGAAAATACTCTCTGGATGATCTGGCCGCAGTGTGTTCTGGGTACCCCTTGGTTTCAAGTAAGCTCGCGAAAATGCTTGGTTTTAAGGGGTATCTACCCCTTCCCCTTAGCCCTACCCCTCGGTCAAAATGAGAATTGGGACAGCCCTTACTCTCACGTGAACGCGCAAAACTAAGGGGAAGGGGTAAGACAGAGAAATGGGATTCACCCTAACTCTTGTCAGAAGTTGGTTTCCAGTGAAGCCATAAATTGGGAACATAATAGGGTGTAACTTCTAAATTTATTCATGTATTTAATTAATGGTGAAAGTGAAAGGCGGTTAATCTCTAGAGGTCAAATTAAATTTTATATGAATTTCAAATTTCATCTGTTTTATTTACTGTTTGTTTTCAGTGGGGTTTGCAAACATTAAATTAACTTAAAAATTAATACAATTTAAAAAGAAAACAGCTAATTTGGCAAATTTTTACTATGTTGTAGTTTTTGATAACCATAATCATTTAATTGTTTATTTACTGGTCAGTGCAAGACTGCATTATACGGAGGGAAAACATTTATATAAGCAGATTTCTTTTTCTGTTAGTCTTATATGGGATGTGGAATTTTTCATTAAATTAACTTCAATTAATATTTAAAATCAAAAACAGATTGTGTATATGGGTAAATTAGGGGTAACTTGGGTATATTTCTCTTTAAATAGTAATACAAAAAATCATTACAATATTTATTCATTTTTCCTTGTAAAAATGTCTCTGAAGTTTGTGCAAAAATTTAATGAGATTCTTTACTTAACTTTCCACCGTTTGTAAACAGGGTCAAATTGATCTTTTAAAAATTAAAGGAAGTAGTGTTTAATGCAAAATGTGGTGCACATATAAATATTACTTTTGTAATTATTGTATGATTTAATTTTTTAGACACTAGAAGTCTATAAATTCAAGATCTCTGAGGTGGCACGGGGGAAAGTGATGTGTGTAAACAGTGCCGATCCTAGACTTTTGGGGTCCTACACAAAACTGTGTCGCCTGCGGGGGCTGTGGGAGGTGGGGGTGAAAGAATGGGATGAAAGAATGGATGAAACGCATTTGTCCGCATTTCACTCCATCTCGAATCGTGCTCATGGAAAGCACTCAAAAAACAGTATCTCTTCCGCGGTTCAGGTTTGTTTTTTAGTCTCATGCAAGAGACTGTACGACGTTCACGTTACATGATTTGACTGACTTTTTACATAGAGAGGGCACTGCATTAAAATAATTGATCATTCATGTTTTCATAACCACTGACCAACTTTAAAACCGAAACTAAATGAAAAGCTCTTTGAGAGCAAGGGGGCCCCCTGGTGTTTTGGGGGCCCTACGCAGCTTGTGTATTCTGCGTATAGGGAGGATCGTCTCTGTGTGTAAAACTAGCAATTTTTTTATTTCAAATGTACCACACTCATGGAAATTGCCTCTGTCCTAAATAACAGTGTTTGATATTCATATACATGGAGCGTTTCTCAGCATGATGGCATGACTGGGCTTTAGATTGGTCTTTAGGCCTCTGTACGAGCTTTAGAGAAGGGAATAAAGCAGAGTGACCGTATTGATAATCTTCACAACACAACTTAATCTGGTTCTCCAAATAAGATATCATCTCCTATCAGAAATGACTTCAATCCAGATTGTCAATCCTTAGTTAAAGCATTTTTATTTTTCTCGGAAGAATGTGCACGCATTGTAGACAATAACAACACAAAACCCTTTTCTAAACTGTATGGTTGCTGATTATTGTGAACTTTCAGTGAATATCAGTCTTCCTCCCAACAAAACCACGATCAACCTGAGCCAGGCAAAAATATCAAGCATCTTTGGCTTCATTTTTCTTTGTGTCCTTTTGAGTCTCACGATTGTGCTATCGGTTTGTAATCGCTTTGAAGTAAAGGTTCGTTAAGAAATAAGCTTCTATAGCAACCATACAAGCACATTATGAAGATCAATAAATGCTGTGCAGATGCATGTTTATTTCATTGGGCAAATCCAAGCCATGCAACACACAGAACAGCGATGTCTGCCGTTTTCAGGCCTAGGGAGTTGAACTTCTGGAGTGTTTGAATTTTAATGGCAGAAAGATTCAGACCATGTCCATCTTTTGAAGAGCAGAGAGGTCTGGGTGGAATTGCAGGCCTTCTGATTTCTCTTCGCTAACAGCTCGGTTTTGAATTTGTGAGTTTTGAAGACTCAGTTGAGAAATCAATCCAAAAATCAAAGTGATTCATGTTCCACTTCTGTCGTGCACGATGTCTTTTGCTTAGAGGGGAGAGGACCAGGCCAGCCAAACCTATTTTCTGATACGGAGAGTAATTTTGCACAGAATTTTCCAAAACTATTCCCAATCTTTCAAGGCCTTCTTAGCAGAACAAGGTGAAGTGTTCCTGTGGCTCAGTGGTTAGAGCATTGAGTTAGCAGTGCAAAGGTTGTGGGTTCGATTCCCAAGGAACACACTTACTGACAATACAAATGTATAGCCTGAATGCACTGTAAGTCACTTTGGATAAAAGCATCTGATTTTTGACTGCTGTCCCGAGGACAACATATCAGCTGTGTGAAAATGATGCTTTAGGATGATGCTTTCATGTTTTTTTAATGGTTTGTTGATATTTTGCGGTACAGGATTAGAACAATGTGTATATGTAAAGGCTTTTTTTTTTTGAAGCCTCTTCAAATCTACCGAAAAACTGTTATATTGTGAAATATTATTACAGTTTAAAATAATGGTTTTCTATTTTAAAATGCTTGAAAATATATATTTTTCCTGTGATCGATTTATTTTGTAATTTTCAGAATCATTACTTTGGTCTTTGGCATCACGTGATCCTTCCGAAATCATTCTAATATGCTGATTTGCTGCTCAAGAAAAATGTATTTGTATTATTTATATTAACATTATTTATTATTTTATTATTTTTATTTTATTATTATTAAATGTTCATAATACATTGAAATGTTGGGGTCAAAGAAAAAAAAAAAAGATATATTTAAAAATAAATAAATAAATAATGTTATTCAGCATGCTCGAAATGAATTAAAGCTAACAATATTATAATATTACAAAATATTTACAATAGGCTAAATTATAATAATTAAGCACCAATCAGCATATTATAATGGTTTATGAAGGATCATGTGGCACTGAAACCAGAGTAATGTTCAGTTTTGCATCACAGAAATGACATTTTAACCCTCTGGGGTCGAAGCCCGTAGCGGCGCATTTTGTGGCAGATTTTCCTGATAATGCCGAAAAGAGCTTAAACTTGCTAAATTACATTAATTCATATATTTAAATTGAAATCGGTTCTTTGGAATTGTAATAATAACTTTTACTAAATTCCTGCTTCTACTGTATTTTTTATCAAATAAATGCAGCCTTGGTGAGCACTTTTTTCAAAATCATTAAAAAAAATCGTATTATCCCCAAGTAATGAGCCATTTTAACAACACACATATTTTTGTGGGTTGAGAAGAAAACCGTTTGTAATTTTTCTGTTACATGCTACATTAATCTGCCACCTGTTTCTGTACCTGAAGTAGCTGTTTACTTCGCTCATCTCACATTGATCTAAGGCACGGGAATGTTTGAAGAATAACAATAAAGTAATCTTGTTTCCTTCGGCTTTTGACCAATTTCACCATACCGTTGGAGGCTTATGACATGCAATTTCTAAACACCTCTGAAGCGCTGTGGTAGTCTTTTGACAACAAGACAACAGAGCTGATTGCCTCCTGCACAAAAGGCTCCTCCATTTCTCTCTCTCTCTCTCTCTCTCTCTCTCTCTCTCTCTCTCTCTCTCTCTCTCTCTCTCTCTCTCTCTCTCTCTCTCTCTGTCTTTCTCTCTGGAGGTGGTAAGGATGCTAGAGGGTCGTTTTTTTAATGAGCTGTAGCATCAGCAGCACTCAGGCATAAATTGCTGACACTGTTTACTGCAGGTGTTTTGCTCCTCTCAGCTGACCCTTTGGCTTCCACAGCCACAGTTAAATAAAGCTGTTTCTGCTCTTCCACAGGTAAGATATTCAGACAGCACCTAAATCCACCTCATAAAGTCCAGATTAGTTTATGGATCCGATTCGTCGAGAATGAGCATAAAAGACAAGTGGAAATTGACTATATTTTAAAGCTGACTATATTTACTTTCATAATACAGGTGCATCTCAATAAATTAGACTGTCGTGGAAAAGTTCATTTATTTCAGTAATTCAACTCAAATTGTGAAACTCGTGTATTAAATAAATTCAATGCACACAGATTGAAGTAGTTTATGTCTTTGGTTCTTTTAATTGTGATGATTTTTGCTCACATTTAACAAAAACCCAACAATACACTCTCAACAAATTAGAATATGGTGACATGCCAATCAGCTAATCAACTCAAAACACCTGCAAAGGTTTCAAAATGGTCTCTCAGTTTGGTTCACTAGGCTACACAATCATGGAGAAGACTACTGTGTTCATTTAGTTGACTAGTGCTATATGCTGTATTAACAAAAACATTAATGGAATTAATAAAAACACTTACACTGACAAGCTACGCAATATTGCGTTCATAATTGAATGCGATTTATCTGATTATGAATGCGATATTGCGTAGCTTGTCAGTTATCTACGGCTCTTTGTATGCCGGTCCATCTGAAAGCACGTGATGGCGATCACAGAACCGGCTTTACTGACGAGATGCGCTTGACAATCACATGTCTGTTTTCTATTTTAGTATTGTATACCTGAGATGGCAAAACTGAATTTTCAGCAGCCATTACTCCAGTCTTCAGTGTCACAAGATCAAGAAATATTTTAATTATTAAAAACACATCTTACTGATGTTTATTTAATATAAATAATTAATTGTTCATAAATAATTAATAAATAATTAATATTATTCTGTATTTTTTATGTAATCTATATTATATTCTTGTGTGTTTTACTATATATTTAGCAAAAGAAAGCTGATTGTCTGTGCTTTATGGGAACACTTTTACAAGGCAGACAATTCACACCTCTTGTAATGATACCCTGGGAAATCAATTTCATGCAAAATATATGTTGCATTATTACTCCAAGCTTGAGTCCTTACCAGATAAACATTTTTCCTCAGGTAGCTTTTGCGGGAGGTTTCAAAAGGGCAGTAAAACAATAAATCCAATCAATCTTACATGTTGATCTTGTAAATGACTTCCCTGTCATCTTGCTCTCGCTCTCATTCTCGCTTGCTTCCTTGTCTCTGAGAGCGTTCAATGCCTTTCCTGCATGCTGCTTTTCTCTCCCTTTGTTACGCTCAGAATTGACGTCTCCTGGGAGTGATATTTAAATCTGTGTCCAGGAAATGGAACCGCAGGAATCCAATAACAAAATGATTTTGTCTAGGTTTGACTTGGGGTGCATTGCCCACTGCGAGGGGATGCGCCAAACCTCTGAATGTAATGATTGGATTTATTTATCTATTTGTGGCTCTCATTAGAGGTGTCCATGGATCCTAGAGCCCCTGCTGTGGATATTGGTCTGCTTTCATGAAACACAACTGCTGGGTCTCATAAACAAAAGATGCCGTGATGCCTTGAATGGAGATGGTGGTGTGTATTTATCGTTTTGCATCTGTTTGTCCAATGAAGATGATTTTTAGAATGTGCATAAAACGCCCTTAGATTCGGCCAGTAACAATTCCAGTTACATTAAGGTCATGCATTACAAAAGCACTGAATCGCTTGCATTCGTTCAAAGTGACTGACCGTTGACATGCATGTAGACTTGCTTTTCAAACACAGTTAAAGTTTGATGTGAATAACCACACATCTTTACAAATATCCTTAAGAAAAACATTCCCTATTAACTGTTTGATTAGTCTGAGTCCAACACAAAAGCTCTGAAGGCAGTGTGGTTCATTGGTGTGATTTTCTTTACACTATGTGGGAGAGTCTGGGCAACATCTTTGTAAAACGTTCACATATTCAGACAGGTCGGCGGTGAGAGAGATTTCTATACACTGCCACTTTTGGAAGTTATTGCAGATGCATAATATTTACATTCCCACTCCTCTCTAATGTAAACTTTTAATGAAGTTTGCAAGTTTTCATAAACTTTGCATGTATTTATTACTTTGTTGCTGGATGACTGTCTGTGACATTTCATCATTGTGCGCTGTCAGTTTCATAAGTATTTGAAATAACAGGGCAACTCTGAAGATCACTCAAAAACACTGAATGAATGTGTGAATCACAGGCTGCATTCTTCTCTTGACTCTCACTCCATCATTCATTGAAGTTATAGTTCATAAAAATGCAGTCATTACTTACTCTCTATCATTTGTCATCATATACTCTGTTTTTACTACTTCTGTGGAACAGAAAAGATATTTTAGTAGAATGTTCACACTGCTCTTTTCAATACAGTAAGAGTGAATAAGACAGACGTAGTAGAGCTCTGTCAAAATATCACCATAAAAGCAGTCAATACCAGCTCTCATATCTCTTTTGTACTTGCTCAAACTTGATCAGTCTTCATGGGCCATATTCAAATAAACACAAATGAGGTTTGACAGCTTGTGGTTGAGGGAAATAAGTTGTGAATGATGACTTTTGATGAAATTTCTGTCTGTTCCTCATATGGCTTTAGAAGACTTTTGTAATTTCTGGAGCTTGGAAAATTCTGCCTAATATCTCCATTTTGTGTTTATTTGTAGAAAGATCATATGGGTCAAGAATGCCTTGATGAGTACTGTATAAGACTTTCAAAAGTTCTCATCTATTGGAATACTACGGAGCCCTGCACATGACATGCCAGAAACAAATATAAATCATGCGCACGATTTACTAAAACGTGTACACGATTACTATTTCGTTCCCTCGATTTGTTAAATCGTGCGCATGATTTACTAATTCATTCTCTCGATTTATAAATCATGTGCGATTTAGCAAATCAAGGGAACAAAATAATTAATTGTGCGCACGATTTAGTCTACTATTTTTTTTTCTTGCATGTCATTTGCGGGACTCTGTAGAATACAACAATAAAACTGGCTTCACTCACAAACTATATTGAGTAGTGTATGTCAAAACCATCAACAAATGACAAAATTAAGCACAGATGCTAGAAATAATAGCAATTATTTCGCTTTTCATATATAAGTGCCATTACACTACATGCAGTTCAAAAGTTTTGGTTGATGTTTTTGAAAGAAGTCTCCTAGGCTAGATTTATGTGGTCTAAAATACAGTAAAAATAGTAATGTTTTGAAATATTATTACACTTAATGTTATTTATTTATGTGATTCATAGCTGAATTTTCAGCATCAGTACTCCAGTCTCCATTGTTACAAGATCCTTCAGAAATTATTCTGATATGATGATTTGCTGCTCAAGAAACACTTATAATATATGTTGAAAACAGTTGTGCTGCTTAATAATTTTGTGAAAACCATAATATTATTTTGAGATTCTTTGATGAATAGAAAGTTCTGCTGAAGATGTTTAGGGCCAAGGAATAAAAAAAATAAACAAAGCCATCTCGAGATTAAAGTCATTATAATGTGAGATTTAAACTGGTTAAATTGAGAAAAAAAGTCGAAATAAAATGTTGAGAATAAACTAATTACTCAAACTCGTGCATTGATCTCACATTATAATGACTTTAATCTTAATATGGTTTTATTTTATTTGTATTATTATTGTTTGGCCCTAATCCTCTTCCATAAAGTTCAAAGAAACATAATTTTTGTTTACAATATAAATATATTTACTTTCACTTTTAAACAATTTAACGCATCCAAGTATTAAACAAATAAAAAATGACTCACCCCAAACTTACATCACCATATAACCAAAATCACATTTCATTAAGAAAGTTTTTCATGAAATACTATTCTATCCACTTTTATTTTAAAGCTCTGTGTAACAATAACTGTCTCGCCTGTGTCTATTTTTATTTCTCCCAAGAAATTTCCAGTGAAACCTCAGAAACAAAAGTGAAAATCAAATGACACATAACTGAGAACTCCATTAAGTTTTCTGCGCTATAAAGGAGCAAAAATCCTGTGGGTTATGCTATAAACACCCCTCAATATCTTCAACATGGGTAGCAAACAAAAGAAGTAAGTTTTAATGTTAAGCTTCAATGTTTCTAATCTTTAACAGAACTAAGATCAAGTGTGAGAATTGGTGTTATCTTTAAACAGCAAAATTAGACAGCAGTGTACAGAGAGAAAAAAAAAACGGCATCTCAGCGCCATCCCGCAGAAATCCTGCCACATCAGGGGAAGGCCAAGCGCTATTTCTGAAAGATGTACCTTGCAGAGCTGCACTTTATTTAATTTAAGACAAAAATCGACCAAAGTGGTCTCGGGAGATGTGCAAGGCTCCCCGTTCCTCTGATGTGTCTACTGTTTTCACATTAAAAGACCAAAAAAGGTGAGGGAATGTGACAAGAAGTTTATTTCTCTGAGAATCTTCTGTGAATATATTCTCAGAGAAATACATATTCGCTTTCTATTGACGCTCTTATCCGCTTCCCCTGAGCGGCAAAAAATAACTCGGTCTGTCTCACTCTGCAGTTTAATGAGAAAGGTAACACGTACTTTCCACCTCCCGTATTGAAGACTGCTTACCTTCAGGACACTTTTTCATTTGCACCTCGTTCTATTAGACTTCTCGGTGAACAGCCGTCTGCGAGCGGCCGTACCGGGTCATCCGGTGCTGGTGCGGTTCGTTGTCGGGAAAGTTATTTTGCCTGCTAAGCTGAGTTTCTGTGAGTGAAAGCAGAGTTTGAGGAGCTTCGAGCTGATTTATGGCGCAGATACTGCAGTCTTGTGGATCTCAGCAGTGTCATGTTCAGCTTTCCTAACTGTGAGGCACCTACTCGTACTTCTGTGAGTCACTGCACTTTATTAAGGATTCCAGTGACATAAAGTTGAAATTTATAGATTTATTCTTGAAAGTGAGTTTGGGGAGTTGGAGTAGATTTACTAGAGCCATAATAATGATCCTAAAGTAAAAGGCTGTTTTTTTGTACATCCTTTGGCAGGGGCAGCCAGCTCTGACAAATTGTATTTGATGATTTATAATTGTGACCTCCCTCGCTCATTCGTTCTCTCTCTCTCTTGTGTTTTAGGAAGCTCGGTTGTGTTTATCCAGCAGCCTCATGACCTGGTGGTGGTGGCCGGGCAGCCTGTGACCCTGCCATGCTCCATTACTGGATATCATGGCATGGTGCTGTGGGTCAAAGACGGACTCGCTCTAGGGGTCAACCGAGACATGTCAGGTAAGAGCTTTTGCAGCACTGTTTCGTATTCTAACCTGTGGTGAAATAACTCGGCCTCTGTTCGTCAGTTGCTTGCATATACGCTTGATCACATGTGCAAAGTTGGTTGATTACATAATTGCAGTCGAGTTATAATTTAATTGTAATTTATGTGTACAAAGTATAGGAAAGTACAATCAATGTAAAAACAGTTACAAATCTTGTCTCTTCTCAGGCTCTCTGATTGAAGAACAAAATATTGACCTCCAAATTTTCCAAGAGATTGCTTGAATCATTTAGAGCTTGATATAAAAACAATGTCTGTAATGGAGCAAGATTGAACACTCTGTAGAACTTTTAATCATTGATTTTCACTAACATGTAAAAGCTTATTTTTAAAGAAGTCTCTTATTCTGGCAAAGACTGCATCAGAATAAAAAAATAAAAACTAATAGAAATAACAAAAACACAGCTAAATTTACTAAAACTTAGAAATGAAAAATAAAATATTAAAAACTAATTCTAAATATTAATAAAAACTATAATAGTGTTTTAGTTGTACTAAAATAACATTGCATTTACTCTATAATTGCAACTGCCTGCATTTACTGTATGTGATCAAAAATGCATTGAAAAGGGTAATATTGTGAAATAACGGTTTTCTATTTTAATTTATTTTAAAAAGTAATTTATTCTTTTAATGGCAAAGCCGAATTTTCAGCAGCCATTACTTCAGTTTTCAGTGTCACATGATCCTTCAGAAATCATTCTATTCTGCTGATCTGGTGCCTAATAAGCATTTCTTTTTATGATATTTTTTATGATAAAGTAGTTTGCCGCTCTCAATCTTGGGTCATGTGTGTTTTATGGCCAATTCTGCACATTTCAAACTGGTTGCTGCTGTGTGTTTTCTTTTTAGTGTTTTGCTCATTTGGAATATTTTGGCTTACCAAAATGTTATATTGGGAAAAATAGGAAAATGGTTCATATATCAAAACCTGTTGTTCCTTTTAAAATGATTAGAGTTACTCAATAGCCGCATGCACAGAATAATCAACCTTTTATTTAAACAACTATGAGGTTGGAAGGGAAGCACAAAAGTCAGTGGGTTACACAATTCTATTCTTGAGTGTGTAAAATATTAATGCAGTGAACCCAGCGAACATGAAATTATCAAAATGTATACATACTACATTTTTGTATTAAATTAAATTAGCATATGACCAATTTAATTTCTACCATGATTTTTAAAATTGACATTCATATGTAAAGCATTTGCTCTGCTTTGCAGTGAGTTACAGTCAGACTGAAACAAAGTCAAGACATTTGCTGCTCAAAACACCTGCGTGTCTCTGCCAGATCTGTTCGTATCATTACGGAGACGCTGAATGCCTTAGACATTTCTTTGTCTCGTCTTTTCTCAAGTAAGACACTATAATACAAGGACAACAGCACATTCTGTCAGTTTGTGAATGCCTCCCCTGACATTTTCTTACCTAGCAGCCTTGCAGCTTTTTTTCCACCACTAACTTTTCCTGATTGTTGTGAAGGTTTTTCTGTTTGTTTCAGAAGTGCCTGTCAAAAGTACTGTCAGACTGAGCAAAGCAAAGCAACAATCGAGAATTAATTGCGTTTCTATCATTAATTAAGGCAAGCACTTCATCATCCGCGGAACCCCAGAGAGATGCGCCGCAAGTGCAGCTGTTTTACATTCACACGACAAGGTTTACAAATTAATTTCTGGGAATGGATAGAAATGTTTTCAGAAAACTTCTCACTTATGCAAGGACAACCTTTAGATTTAGGTTTGCAAAATCAGTTTTGTAAATCACAAACAAATCAGATATGATTACCAGACTCATTTTCTTCACTACGCCACATTTACTGACTATTTTATTTGCAATGGACTGTCAGATTAAATGGAAAAATGAAAAACAAACTTTGATCTCATTCAAATTCACTGCACATTCATCCCTTAAGCTTCAATTTGCTGAATGTTGCATCCAAATTTGCTTCAGCTTACTGGAAGTTGAACTTATTAGCCCTTTGAAATATTTATTGTGTAACGAAGCATAATTCGTTCAATTTATTTCCATATCTAACTTAAAGTACAGCGATCAGATCCTGTTTGGCTAACGTTACTCATAATTGCTGGATCAAGATGTCATTATCGTTAACAATAGTTGCTGATTGCGTTCACGTACGTACTTCAAGAAACGAGCAATTAAGCCTTTAGCTGAGGCCTCATTTAGTTCTCTCATGAAGTGTGATTCGAAACTATAAACCAAGAAAGGATTTTCATTTTGGCGGTTTCTCCAGAAGTTAGTCATTTTTAGCCGTTGCCCCAGGCGGCGTTTAGTCATGGACGGCGCTCTTTAATTGAGCCTCTCAGGGCTTGAATCTCCTTTCCACTGCGTCTTTTTTTTCTCTGAGCATTTATAAGTGTCCAGGGACTCCTGGATATCATTGTACCATGGTATAATCGAGTACAGAGCTGTGATACTTAACCGACACTGGCTACCGGACAAAGCCTCGCTTCAAAGTGGATGTGAAAACATCACTCGCTAAAGTGTAAAAAGAACCAGAGCGCAGACAGAAAGGATATCAGCGTGTTCAAAGTAGCTCTGAGCCTACCGATTGTTTCAAACGAGAACATTTTGTGTATTTTTACGAGTCGTAAAAATCCATCTTCTGTTTTATCACCTGCAGTTTCACACCGATGAAATGACTCATCCTGCGATCAATACGACATAGATATCTATATCTTTTGAGGGCTCATGTCCTCAAAGCTTGAGCAGTTACAGATTATGTGTCAGCGAGGCTGAAGCTAACATAACGCTTGATTAGGATGCCCATCCGTGTATCTCTCCCCCTTCAGCTTTCACATTCGCTCGCTCCGAGCTTTGATCTGCCTCCTTTCAGCCAAGTTTCAAGCGTGCTTCCATCCATTTGAGTGTCAGTGAAATGACCACAGTGTGATAAATTCATGTCCCAGCTCTCTATCGCAGCTGCTATTGATCCAACATGAAGCCGAATCCATTTCATGGGATTCATTACCTTTAATAGGGTCATTTCACATTGTTTCTTCTAATTGACAGCCATTGTCTGAAGCCGTCCAGTCAAGCAAATTGGGGAATTCATCAGAGCTTTATTGAGGAGCCTGTATGCCTCAATAATCCCTAATGAAAACAGCTCTTAAATAAAAGGCAAAAAAGATCCAGTGGCAGGAAACCTGACGGAAGTAATGACACTATTGATTCCTAATACAGGGCTTATTACCAGATAGCAGAGGACAGCCAAACACTCTTTAATATAAAGGATCACCAGGGTTCCAGAGACATGCCATGATAGCTGTTTACAAGATCATGTTCAGATTTAAACGTGCTCTGGGCTGCGATCTGTTTTCTTATATGAGCAGATTATCTAAAAATGAGACATCTGCCTTGAGTAGAGCATCATGTCGCAATTTTGTTGTTCCAATTTTTTCAAGCTACAAAGGCTCCATTCATCATTTATTGAAGATGCATATTCTACACTTTTGTAATGATTTATTGCTCCTTGAAGGACACTTTTTTCATTTCAAGGTTCAAGGTTCAAGGTTTCTTTATTTGTCACATGATAAATTATACAGGGTATAATCAAAAGTGAAATGTAGTTCAAATCAGGTCCGCTCAGTGGACAGTGCAAAGAATTAAAAAAAAGAAAATATATATATAAAAAATTAAAAATAAAGTCAAAATTAAATTATATAAAAATAACACCACACAAGAGTATATATATATATATAGGTAAAAAAAAAAGAAATAAGTAAGATGTGCAATAGAATAAAGAAAAGTGCAAAACAGTAAAACAGTAAGATGTGCAAAACAAATTGGATGTGCAAAAACAGTATATGGGACTTAATAAATATTAGTATAAACAGGAGGGATGAGAGGGATGTATGCAGGTTGTACTGGGTATGCACACATAGCGGCAATATGGATGATGAGAATATGAATGTTTTGTTATTTTTTACAGATAATAATGAGTCTTGTGAAAGTTTATGGAACAGAGTTTGTGTTAAGGAGCCTGATGGCCTGAGGGAAGAAGCTCTTCCTCAGTCTCTCTGTCTTTGCCATCAAGCTCCTGTAGCGCCTGCCAGATGGCAGTAAACGGAAAAGATGGTTACCGGGGTGGTTTGAGTCAATTTCATCAATTTTATTTACATTTCCTTTTCATAATTGCCATTCAAATGTTTGGGGTCAGAACAATAATTTTTTATGTAGTTATGCTTATCTAGGCTGCATTTATTTGATCAAATATACACTATTATTGTGACATTTTTTTGTATTTTAGTCAATTTCAAAATTTAATTTGTTCCTGTGATGCAAAATGAATTTTCAGCATCATTAATCCAGTCATCTGAGTTAGATGATCCTTTTTGTTACTCAAGAAACATTTCTTCTTATTATTAATGTTGAAAACAATTGTGCTAATATTTTTGTGGGAACTGTAATATTCAAAATAATATAAGTTATTGATATTTTTGGTCTATTTAAAGCATTCTTGATTAGTAAGTGTTCATTTCTTTAAAAAAAGTGTATATATACAATATGAGAATATCTGCTCTGTAGATATCAACTATTTAAAAAATCATCCATAGTATTCTGGAAAGGCATAATCAATAAGCATATATGCTCTTACCTTCAGTCAGCTGCCTTCATTTAAATTAACACTTAAGTATTAATCAGTCTTTTCAAATATATGTATAAAGCATATTTATGATAAGGTATTGTGCAGCAGTTTGATCTGTGAACATTTTATGTCAGAAGTCAAGATGCATGTTTATGTTGTGAGGTTTGATGCCAGTAATACCTCAGAATGTTTTTACAAATATTTTTATTTTCATGACTACAGTTAATGTGACTGAAGATCATTCAAGGCCAACTCGGAATAGGCCTTTTTTATTTTTGTTCAGTCAAATATTGGCCTTTTTGCGAGTTTGTATCATTTTAGCTATTTATGCAGCTTCCATATAATTTAACAATACTACAGCTCAACGAGTAAAATACAACAAAACTCGCAACAACAAACATACCGATTAAACTGAATACTTTAGATGATAAATATGCCCATGGTAACTTCGAGGGCAGACATTTTAGTGCTTGGAAAGTAGTTTTTTATCGTAATATGCTGTTTATGTTCATTTTAAACATGTGTTTCAGGTTATCCACGCTACGATGTGATTGGAGACCACAGCAAAGGAGAATATCACCTACTGATCCAGAGGACCGAACTGACCGATGACGGCAGCTTTGAGTGTCAAGCCATCCAGGCTGCTACCAGATCTCGACCCGCTCGACTCACTGTTCTGGGTGAGTGTCACCTACCAGAACCGAGATAGATAGATAGATAGATAGATAGATAGAAGATAGATAGATAGAATAGATAGATAGATAGATAGATAGATAGATAGATAGATAGATAGATAGATAGATGATTGATGGATGAACTGACAGACATTTAGACAAATCGATACATGCTTTAACAAAAATAGCACTCGAGCAGTAAAGGAGTAAAAAGAAAGCGAGGCCCTGAAAACGAGAAAGCATGAAAAAGCACTGCGTCTGCAATACTATGAATGTAGACAAGAACAAAGTCAATCTCTAAGTCAGATAAATGTGTGATATTCTGAAATCAGGGCTAATCTGCTTTAATAAGACACATTAGATATGTTTGCGATCGATAGAGGCTCTGACACAAATGCATTGCGTCAGCTTAGCTCCCAGGCTGCCTGACTCTGCCTGATTATCATTATCGATTTCTTTCTTTCCTTTGTTAAAACTATGATATATTCCAGAGGAATAAGTTCATTACGCCGGCCTTGGAGTAACAGCATTTTAAACCAGTAATCTGAGTCTAGACGCTTAAAGCCGAGCGAAGAGGCCTGCGATTCTAGGTCCATTAAAATGATTAATTATAGATGAGAGGCCGCTCATTTGTTTTTATTTTTGCTGGTCCAGTGGCAGCAGAGACAAATCATCGTGCTCCCCAGGGCAGAGCCATTAGCCTGACATGTAATCCCACACAAACTGGCTTACTTCTGAAAAGTTGCATACAAAACCGCAAGCGGCTCCTGAGTGAGGTAATAAACCTCATGTAGGGACTCCGTCACCGTCAATCCCTTGTCACTTTCCTCCCGGGGGGTACCACAGTGCGTGACTGCAATCAGATGTGGTGTTTGATTCGTTCACTCACTTTCTCTATCTCTCTTCTGACAGCTGGCATCCAGAGTGGTCTTTGTAACTTGATTGGATGCCTGGCCTGTGAAGTCTCAAACCTGTCTTTGTGACTTACCTATAAAAATGGCTATGGGGGCTTTTTCCCGACTTTGACTTTGAAGCCTTGTGTTTGGGTGTGAGTTTTGGGCTCTGCTGCGACGCATTAATATGCCTAGGTCTCAAATCGTGCTACGGCGGTGTGCATTGGCCACTAAATGGTGTCTCCGGTCCCCTGCAGAGCCCTCATGCAAATTCAGAGCTAGTTCATACTTTCTTTTATTCTCTTTCAAGCAGCACGACTTCCCAATAAGGCTCTCAAACAATCAGTCTCGGTCTCGAATGCGTGCTTCTGCAATCACACAAGTGACCTGCCGGAGTGACATTTGAACTTTGAACATCCGTAGGAGAGTTGTGGGGTAACCCAGTTTGCTTTGTGGTGGCCAGGCTGCTGAATAAGACATGAGATGGGGTTGGTACACATTGCTGAAGAAGGACCCCTGAGGCTAATTAGATCCAAGGAATTCCCCTAAAGCCAAGGCTAGGAGCTGGAGAGAGAGCGAGAGCCACGGCGCAGCCACTCAGTGAACCGTGGGGAGAAACCCGAGCCACTTCCAAAGGTCACCATTGTTTAAAAAGAGCTACAGCAGTGTTTCTGTAAGCTCTCGGCTTTTGTTCTGTTCATTGTCTTCAGAGTTAAAGAGCTTGTGCAATTTGGCTGCTTTCAGACTTAATTAGAGGCTTTCTTTCAATTCTTGACGCAATTTGATGCGAATGAAAACAAGGCTGTGTGGAAAAAAGTACAGTTCGTTCAATATATCAAACTGTCTTAAAGTCAACATACAAGCAAAATTGACCCATTCACATTTCCTGGTCTTATTATAAACAATCTGTCGGTTATTTTAAAGAGAAAAGTTTGAAAATGTCTTGCTCTCTCGTTCTTTCTCTCTGAATTGACTTGTTGCTCTTGTGTTTCTACACCTTCCCTCCAAACATCTCCAGTCTGGTATGCAGTGCATATTTCTCACTATACAATCAATTCACATGGATAAACATGTTCAAGCCTAAATATGAATATGAAGGCTGTTTGATGACTGTTATGTCTAATTTTCACAACCCATTTCTTTAAAAAAAAAAATTTGCAGAACGTCATAATTAGTATGTCTGTTTCACAAAATGCAACCAGAAAAAAATGTTGTTTTTAAACAAACTACTGCATTCAAAATACACAAATTACGTGGACCAATTCAATACAAGAACAAATATTACATACTGTTGAAAAGTTTGGGATGAGTAATATTTATTTATTTGTATTTATTTATTATTATTTTTAAGACTTTTATTCAGAAAGGTCACGTTAAATTGGCACAATGTGACAGTAAAAACTGTTAGAATGTTAAAAAAGATTTATATTTTAAACAAATGCTTTTCTTTTGAACTTTAAATTTGGTAACACTTTATTATAGTCCACTTTAGACATTCTACTAACAGTAAGTAACTTTGCAACTATACTGTAATAAAAAACGTTGTTTCAACCTAAAATAATTTGTTACCCCACTGACTTAAAATTTTAAGTTACTCGATATTAATCTAAGGGACAACTGGTATATTTTAGTTGACTAAACTAAAATATTTAAGTCAGTAGGGTAACAAATTAAGTTGAAATAACACATTTTTGTTTACAGTGTACATGTCAACTAGCAGTCATAAGTGTATTAGTAAACTGTCTGCTTAATATCTTAATAAACTCTCATTTTGAATCTAATTGTGCAGTCACGTCACATTAATTAGGTCTACATGTGAACTGCTCAGACTAGTAGTAGAAAAAGCTAGTGGATTAAAGCTTTGTATGAGATGTTATCCTCTGCCTTAAGAGTGCGTTGAACAAGCCATGTTAACCCGTCCCAGAGGGAGACAAACATCAGTCCTAATGAGAGGAGACGGCAATTACTTGTAGTCTTTCAAAGCAAAGAGGCTGTTCAGTTTCTCCTCTTCATGGATAAGACACCAGTCAAGGATCGACGCCGATTCTCTGAAACTACAATGGAAAGGTGGCGAAAGATGTCCTGTTGTCTTTTTCCTTTTTTATATGGGTTTCTTACCCTTTCGCAGCAAGCTAACTCACCCTGTCCTGTCCAAATACGCTCCCCGTCCCCTCATGTTAATGTCAGCACCAGCGTTGGCTGCAAAAAGGCACATCGCAGCCAGACTGGGAACAGAGAAAGCAAACAATGCTGTGATGAAATTGAAAATGTAGAGTTCACAGATACAGGTCTCGACTCGAATGACAGCCAAATTCCATTGTTCCCTGTTTTTTCCACCTTCCCGCTACATAGTTGTCTTGGTTTTAAATTCATGAATTATCACCCCAGTCTGCAAGTGCAGTTAGTGATATGATTTTTTTTTAAATTTGCAACAGCTGGTCCTCATTTCAAACGTCACACTTTGTTGAATAGGCAGCAGGCATGCAGCAACATCTGCATCTCGGAGAAATGTGAATTCACAGACAGGTACATCACGCTACTGTGTCACAGCAGAATACAAATTCTCACTAATGTGACATAGGTGCAACATTTCAGCTGAGATATATGCAATGTCTAAAATTAACTTGCATTATGCCAAATATGAATTACATTATGCTTTGGTAAGTAAATTATATTTTCTATTTTACATTTACATATTTGGCAGGCGCTTTTATCCAAAGTGACTTGCATTCCACTTGCGATTCATATTTAATCATTTCTGGCTTTACCTGAATAAAACCCATGACCTTAGTGTTGCAAGAACCATGCTAAATGTTTAGAGCTACATAATGGTTTAAAAACTTAGACAACCACTTATTTTAATTTAGTCATCAGTTAGTTCTGGTCTGTGTATTTGAATGGCTGTTACTCATTTTGTGTGTTGGGATTTTTTTCAGTGACTCTTCTTCTTTCTGCAAATTACATCATTACATTACATCAATACATTCAATGCATGAACCGGGCACTCATCCAACTTGCTCATGAACACAGATAGATAAGTCTTTTACTGATTGATTGATTGATTCAGCAAATTACTCATGAATGGTGATGAATAAGTCATTTATTAATTGGTTTATGAGTGTGATTGATTTAAAATCTTACTTATTTTGATATATTACAAATTTGATCTATTCCTGTGATCAAAGCTGAAATTTTCAGCATCAGTTTCCAGTGTCACGTGATCCTTCAGAAATCATTCTAATATGCTGATTTGATGCTCAAGAAACAGTTATTATTATCACCAGTGTTGAAAAAAAGCACTGCTTATTATATTTATGGAAACCATGGTGCACTTTGTTTTTCAGGATTCTCCGATGAATAAAAAGTTCAGAATTTATGCAAAATACAAATACATTTTAAATACCTTTAATATCACTTTTGAAATAAAAGTGAAATAAAAAATATAAATTTCTTAAATAAATTATTAGTAACCCCTGAACAGTAGTGTATTTAACATCGGGATTGTACACACAATATAAAAATGTTTACTATGTCTCTGAAATTACATATTCAAGGATTAATGTTTTAAAAGTTGTCCATATTGTCTATCCAGATGTAAACAACTGCACACTACAAATACAATTAAGACCACATTGATATATCATAGAGAGCAACAGGAAAGGAAAAACTGCTCCGTGACAGGCTCCTCCTGTACTGTAGAGCTCCCTCAGGGCATGTGGACTGCGAGACAGAGTTCTGATTAGAGCGGAGCGCTGCTGTTCACTGGCCTGTCCAGGCCAAAGGGCTCTCTGGGGTGGGCCACTTGTCCATGCGTAGCATCCCTGTACATGCTGTACTGTTTTTTTGGGGGGTCCTCCCAAGATTACCCCTGTTTCTGAGCATCAGACGTCTCAGTGACATGCCTTCCCTCCCAGAGAAGCTTTTAAGGGAACTCGAGCAGAAGGAGTGGGATAAATCGTTCGTTCTCAATTCAGCGCTTGTGTCAATAACGGCACCCTGTAGTTAAACCTCATCAAGCTGACATCTATTTATTTATATTTTTATACTCGCTATTCATGTCATAACCAAAATACAAACATACTGAACCTAAGGCATTATTAAACTTTTAATATTCATCACCTCCTCAATAGATTTAGCTCAATACATGACAGCCTGTCTTTATATAATAATTAAGACACATTAATGTGAAAGGACAATACTAGTGTTAACTGAAATTGAGAAAATCTTAATGATAGTCAGTTATCTGATTGGCCAGAGCTGTCAGTATTAAAAGAAACAGATCAGCGTCTGCGGAGACCTGGATAACTTTTCTTCTACAGATTTTTCTGAACAAATTAAACCGTGTGTCTTCAAAGTCTCACTTGAGGAAGTTTCCCTCGAACAGAGGGAACTGTTCACAATTGGAAAAACAGGCCCAAGGTCGGTCGGATACCCTCGCATTGATAAGCTGACGGGAGAATGTAAGACAATGATTTCTATTACAAAACAAACAGATAGTTCAGTGCTGCAAGGCCGTTTGGGCATTGTGGTGTTTAGTCAACATTACTGCACAAAAGTGACTAAAAGTAACATGCAGTTCAAGGTTGGTTAGTGCTTCATGTAATGCAGTTTCCATTAATTGTTCAAAATTATCCTGGCCCTCAACTTTTTCAAATGATATTTCCCTTGTTTATTCGATTTTAATTGGATTTCCTACTGTTCGTTTGAAACTAAGTGCCCCCCTTTGTTAAAAATTGGCCTTCAGCAGGAACTTTCAAAAGGTGAAACACCACGCCATCATTATCTGATCAACACGAGCGCAGTTTCAAACAACACAATTTCACTTCAAATGCTTTTATTCAAATAAATGTTGTGTCCTGATAACAAGATCACATCTGCTCCTGTTTAAAGGGCTTTTATCGTAAACATCCGTGAGTATTTTTAGTTAATACACCTGAAAAAATAAAAACAAAAAAGAGGGATAATTGCTAAAGGCTGTGTGCCGCTGTGTGGTACAACAACTGAACTCAGGAGGAAAGTGATTAATCCACCGTGCTACCAATTCCTGCGAGAGAAAGACGGAGAGGGGAAAGAGAAAAGGGAGAGAGAGACATCTCCAGATGTAAGACCGAATCCAGCTACATTATAAAATAGGTCACATTTCCCAGAATGCCCCTTCTCTCTTGTTTCCAAAATGAAATTGCTCCATTTTTCTCCTTCCACATGCTGAATGACTCGAGGTGTCTCAAGGGCCCGGTGTATCAAGAGGGCAGAGACAGAAGTAATTCGGTCCTGGCTGTTCGTTAGGCTCCGTGTGAGAGTTTCTCCACACAGCAATTATGGCGGGAGGATTAATCCATCGTGTTGACCGGCTCAACACAAAGAAGATGATTGGCTGCGTTAAGGCACCGGTTTGGAAGCGCCGCACCTAGGCATATTTGCAAACATGGCGGTCACGAGAAGGTTTAACATGGTTACGCCAGTCTCTGGCACTCGCAAGGAGAGCATGAACCATCTGGGATCCGTGCCACATGGAGAGTCACCGGAGTCCATCCAAAGCCGCTTGGAAATGTCATTGTGTGAATTCACACCATAATATATTGGAACTTAGCTTTCTGGAATTTTGGGACTTGAATGTTGGACTGCAGTGCCAGCTCTCTAATTCAACCCCATCAATAACTGAAACTTGAGCAGGCAGACTGATTGACTTACTGTTGTGCTCATTTGCATACACTTAGCCTCTGGTCTATCAGTCTCGGAAAACAATCCCAGCATGCAATTGTAAGCTGTGTTTGTATCACTTTGAAAAACAAATACGAATGAGTTGGCTCTAAACAGGCAAAGCACTTAAGCGTTAAAACAAGCCGTTAAGGATGGCTTTGATGTCCAGATGGGGAAAGGAATATGACACTGACTTTAATTGCTCCTGGAAATGAGAGTGGATTCTGAGTGGATGGAAGTACTTTGAATCATCTGACGCTAATTTAAAGGCAGCAAAGGGGTTTCATTCCAATTTTCTGTGACTATTTTAGTAGTAAAACAAGTAAAACAACTATTATTTTATAACAATTTGCGTATCTATCTATCTATCTATCTATCTATCTATCTATCTATCTATCCGTCTATCCGTCTATCCGTCTATCCGTCTATCCGTCTATCCGTCTGTCCGTCTGTCCGTCTGTCCGTCCGTCCGTCCGTCCCACCTTGTGAGGTGTCTGTCACCTAGGCTGCATTAAGTATCATTACACTTTAATTTCACTTACAATTTCAAAACTTTTCTACTTGAATATATTTGAAAATATAATTTATTTCTGTGAACTTTTGTAACATTATACTTTACTTTTGATCACTTTTGGTCAATTTATTGCATCCTTGCTGAATTTATATTCTTAAAAAAAAATCTTACTGACTCCAAACTTTTAAACAGAAATGTGTATATGTATATTGTATATTGATTTTGTTTACATAATTTTGATACCTTGTGCAATTCTCAGATCAGAAATGACATTTCCAAAACTACTTCTTCAACCTCCACATAATCTAGTCACTTGTGCACATCATAAAAGCAGTTTGTCTGAAAAATAAACTGTAAACAGATTTACTTTTCCATCACGACAGACCGAATCAGTTTTCTACTTTTCAATTTTCCTCATTTCTTCTTTATCTCCCTCTCTTTCTCTAATCTCTCCCACTCTCTCTTTTTTTTCTCCTTCTCCAAACCATGCTGACAACTATATGTGGCTGTGGCCTTTATAGATGCAGGCAGAAGGGAAAAAACTATTCATTCGTTCTGAGAACCGTATGATTTTTTTCAAGCCGGAGGGAGACTAGATTGGTTCCAGGGAAGAAACACCAGCTAACAAATCACACAGGACTCTGTGCTCTGAAATCTCTGCGTAGTACGAGGGGAAAGTCTCCATGGTCTGATGTGCTACACAGAAAGATCTGAAGAGAAGATGTCCAGCATCCTCCTTCAGAGACTTTCATATTCATGAAGAAACATGGTCAAAACGTCCCCTTTGCACCCTAAACTTCACTGTTACCAAGGCGTCTTGAACTACCCAGTTGCTCAAACTTGTGAGTGCCGCCTGATTGGCCAGAAATCTCAGCGAGAGTAAAAGCTGGCAGGAGTCTAATCAGTAAGATATGAGTAATGGGGTCTCAGCTTCACTCTTAATGAAGTCAGCATCTCTGGGACGTCCCCCAACAACAACCACCCCCCAGTCAGGCCGTTCTGGCACCTTCAAATAGCCCCCCTCTTCTCACGTCTTACTGCCCTCTCTCTTTTTCCAGGGCTCTCTCTGGAGCACTCAGGATGTAGCAGCTGCTTGTTGCCTTTGATTTAGACTTGCCCCAGATATGCTCCCTAATGAGCTGCGTTCCCAATCAATAATTTACCTGAGTCTGAGTGAGAAACAGGCTGATCAGAGCTGTTTAAAAAGAGAACTGCAATCAGTGCATTTCAGAAATCAGTTTTTTGACTCATCCTTACATTTCTCCCCTTCTCTCTCCTTTACTATGTGCCATTGTTTGTGAAACAAGAGGATAATCTTCTCTCTGATTTTATTTCCAGTTCCTCCTGATGACCCCGTGATAATCGGAGCGCCTGTGGTGAGCTTGCGTGCAGGGGACTCGCTAAACCTCACCTGCCATGCCAACAACGCCAAACCAGCCGCCTCCATCATCTGGATCCGTAACGGAGAGGTACTGAATGGTGCCGCTTATACTAAGGTATGGTAGATCCCTGCTGCTGCTGGCGGTTATTTTAACAACAGAACACAATACTGCAATATGATGGAACCAGGGAGGGTGTCTCAAAATCAGAATTGTGTTCAAATGTTCAATCAAATACGTCTGTGATGTCAAAAAACGTGTTTTGTTTCAAATTGAACGTTCATGTCCAGCTATTATGCCACAAAAATGCTGTTTTGAACATTTTAGATTGTTTAAGTGCATATCTGATGCCCAAAATGCCGTATTGAGTGTTTGGTTTCAAATTGAATAACCAAAAGTTAAATTTTTAACAGTTGAACGTTTCTGTAATGCGTTCTGTAACGCTGTTCAGCATTTTGATTCAGTTCAGATGTACATGTGACATCCAAAAATATGTCTTAAACATTTTGATTCGATTAAAACCTTGAGCTTTCCTCAAAGTTTTTGACTCAGTTCAAAATATTTGTGATGCCCCAAAAAAAGCTATCTCAAGAGTTTGATTCAATTAAAACAGGCACTGATGCCCAAAAACACTATTTCATTTCAGATTGAATGATCACGTGATCAAAAGATTTGTAAGTTTAAACGTTTCCCAATAAAGTGTTTCATTTCAAATCGAATCATCTATCAAGCCCAAATTTTGCTTTGAATTATTTAGATTCAGCTTGTGCATCTGATGCTCAAAAACGTCTGAAATTGTTTTGATTCAATTCAAACATGCATATAATGGCTAAAAATGCTGTACTGAATATTCATTTCAAAGTGAATGATCGATTATGTGATGCCCAAAAATGTTTTAGATTTAGTTTGAACATCCAAACGCTCCTATCATAAAATAACACGGTTACCGATGATTGAACCATGAATTGAATGTGCTTATAACCAATAATATATATTTCAGTGTTTAAACATACAGGGTACGTTCCCCAAGAATGCTGTATGAAAACAATTCAATTCAGTTTGAACGCTCAAGCACTTCTACAACACTTAAAAATGCTGTCTAGGTGAATAACTGCATAGGTTTTGAGACACAGCCTGTATGTTTGACAGTATTTTTTTCGCCTACAGTTGATATTTTCAATATTACCTCTCTTTCACTTGTCATAAAAAGAGTCTCTCATGAAATCCTGCACTCCGCCTGACTGCGTGTCCTCGAAACGCTCGGCTCTGTCAAATTAATGACGAGTGAGGACTAATTTTTAATTTAATCCTTGGGGCAAAGTGAAGCTGTAATGCAGTGCTTTAAATATGTCATAATGGAAAGACATTCCAGCACTCCATTATGAATGTGTTCCTCAGCAATTTGCTCAGTTTGTCAGCTTTAGGGAGAAAATTGAGAGAGCAGGAAATGTGTTTAAAGGGCCGCTCGTACTATGATTGGAGAGCATAATCTGCTCATTTTGAGTAAGCTAAACCCCTCAGCACCCACCGGAGAGAGTCCCTTCATTAATTAACCAGACCTGATTTAGACACAAGCAAACTAGACAGGTTACCTCTTTTTTCCCAACAGAAGTGCTGCTTTCAAATCTGTTCTATACTTGGGAGACTCTTTTAAATCCTTCTGAAATCAAGTGCCTCCATGAGACGGATAAAAACAAAGCAAAAGTCATGCCAGTGTAAACTGGATATTAGATGTTGTTTTAATGAAAACAGGAGTCTTAGCCACCGCTGATTCTTGAGTGCTGGGACAGAACAGCCTGCAGAACTGAGCAGAGGAATGTACAGAGGAATTACTTTGGATTAATCTGTTAAACATGTTCAGAGGTGCGGGTTCAACCTCCTGCTTCTTCCATTTTCACAGTAAATGTGTGTTTTTCCTTCCCGCAACTCAGTGTGTCAACATGATTAAGGATGAATTGAGATCACAGGATGGTTTCACACTGATTTTCAGCTTCATCTATTGGATTGTCACCACAGTCAGACAGAAAATCAACAGCGCTGACAAAATATCCATAATGCATTTAATCACACACTCATTTGATGTGTGGCTGTTTTGTTATTTTAGTGTCGCTATAGGATGTACATCACATAAGTGGAAAACATCTAAAATTCCCTTTACTTACAGTTCTCCTGTTCAAACGTTTGAAAAAATTGTATTTGATAAAAAACCAGTAAAATCGTAATATTGTGAAATTTAGAATAACTGTTTTTTTATGCATTTTTATTCACCTTTGGTGACAAACTACATTTTCAGTAGCCATTAATCCAGTTTTCAGTGTCACATGATCCTTAAGAAATCATTTCAATATGCTGAGTTGGTTTTCAAGGAGCATTTATTATTATTATTACTATTATCATAATTTTCATATTTATGTATTTATTTATATTTTAATATATATTTTGATCTCCATGAACATTGATTGACAGGTGATTGATGTTATTTTATAATACTTCTCAAATGAACTGCAGTTGGAATGTAAAGAAAGTTTAAAAACTGAACATTTCAACTATTATCTGTTTCAAAGTGGAACTGTTGTTGTTTTCCTAACGAATGGCTGGTAAAAGTCTCATTTCTCACAAATCAGTGAAAGATTCTCATGTCTGGATTCTGGATCAAGTTTAACTTGATTTTGTGCCTAAAACTTTGATTTATAACTGAACACAGTGAATTTCTAATGACTTGAGAGCCTCGTCTCATCATAACACAATTACCTTTTAGAGAAATGTCAGATGATAAAAGAGCAAGAGATTTGAATTTTTCATTTTTCTCCAGGAATCGAGCACCACTCTGAACACTCTTTATTGCGTTATTTGATTAATTCTGCGAGAGAATCTGTTATAGCTGCGAGGCTGACGGGTGTTTTAGATGAAGTCAATATCCTTCAAATATCTGTACCAATTTTTTAATAATCTTTCCTCAATAAACACAGTTCCTCTACAATAGCTTGAAATACCAGAGCGCAAAAGTGCAGGTAATATCATCGTGAATAAGCTGCTTTGTGACTGACATATGAAGTGTGTAACTTCCACTGAAAGATTCCTCAATACAGAGCTAGTCTGATAACAAAGCAAACATTTCATGTTCATGTGGTACTCAAGACTCAAGGGTTGTTGGGTAGATGGTTTGCTCTGAGACTTCCAACTGAGAGAAGCTGATTGCGAGTCCGCAATCTGTTTTTGACCTACACTCAAGAGGAAGTTCAAGGATTGACCGTCTTGAATTGTTTAGCTTGTTTTTATACTTTTTCTGTGAATATCATTGACCATCTGCAAAATGCTGCCCCATGACATATTTGTGTTTTCACGCAGACACTGTTGCGAGATGGCAGAAGAGAAAGCACGGTCAGCACGCTCCACATCTCTGCCTCGAACATCGAAAGCGGCCAACAAATCACCTGCCGTGCTTCCAACAAAGCGTCACCCAACGGCAAGGAGGCCACGGTCACCATTGACATCCAACGTGAGTGAATCTTCCACCGACTTTGCTTCTGTTCAAACACAATCAGCAGCAGACACGCTCAAGCTCATGTTCCTCTTCCAAATCCTGCGACCTGCATTCAGTTCTGAGCATTTCTTGTGTTTTCCTGTCTGTGTGGATAAATTATTCACATGTGAAAATCCGCTATGTGCTGTCCTATTTTCTTTATTCAAACAGCCGTTGTGTATGCATGCGATCTGATGTCTGAGCACATGTTGTACTCCGCTCCACAGACACACAAGACTTGACACAATTTTTGTTTTTCCTTGTTTTTGTCTTGGAGAAGCAATTGTGAAAGTGACAGTTTGTCTGTAGGCAGCATACAGGGACGTTTCTGAGCTTTAAGCTGGTTATTGTGGAATTAAGTGCTAATTGTTAGTTTTTAAATGTCAGAAGAATCGAACACGACCAGATCTTTCTTCTGTATACAGGCGGTTCGTTTATTTTTATATATAGCAGTCATAAGCTTCGCTGTCAAAAGTGTATCTGAAAGCGTTAAAATGAAAGGCCTTAACTAATTCAGCGTGAAGATTAGCTTTTGATGAAATATTTCTGACAATGTATGCATAGAGAACAAAGGCGTTCTTTCAGCTCTCTCAAGTATTGAAAGATATCAAGTCTGACTAATAAAGCAGAAAATATATAATATTGAAAGATCCACAAGTTCTGACAGCTCCTTTCTTCACGCCCGTAAAGTCTGTTGTATTGCCCAGAAGGAATGCACCTCAGCACAATGGAGCTCAAATTCTGAATTGAAAGCGTAAAACGGAAACGTTTGTGTTTTTATGCTCCAGACTCGGCCCAAATCGTTTTGTCATGCAAAACAATAGAAAAGTTTTACTGTAAGCTTCTTTCCTCTCTGGATTGCACAGGCGCCCCTGATTGGTCAGTTTTGATGATGTGGCAACTGTGAGGGCCAGTGAAATGCTTTGTTTAATTAATCATGATTGAAGACTGTCAAATCAGCCATCGCTCTCCTAAACTATCAGTCAAATTTTTTGAATAATTCATATTTCTTAATGTTTTTGTATCTTATGTTCACCAAGGCTCCAGTAGAAACAGTAATATTTTGAAACATTATTGCAATTTTAAACAATAATTTTCTATTTTTATATATTTTAACATTACTCCAGTTTTCAGTGTCACATGATCTTTCAGAAATCATTCTAATATGCTGATTTGCTGCTCAAGATACATTTCTTAATATTAATAATGTTGAAAACAATTACAAAGCAAACATTATGAAAAGTTTTTTGTTGCTCATTATTTTTGTGCTTATTTTATTTGTTGTTGCTTAATTTGGGTAAGTGCAAAATATAAATATATTTTAAGCATGGATGCATTACATTGATCAGAAGTGACAGCAACAACTGTTGTTAACATTAATAATAATAAAACGAATTATTAACAATTAAACACCAAATCAGCATATTAGAATGATTTCACGTTCACATGACACTGAAGACTGAAAATTCAGCTTTGCCATCACAGGAATAAATTATATTTTAAAATGTATTCAAATAAAAGACAGTTATTCATTTGTAATAATATTTCACAATATTACAGTTTTTACTATATTGAAATAAATTCAGCCTTAAGCATAAGAAGCATCTTTTACTAATTTAAAATCTTAATTATTGCACACTTTTGATTGGTAGTTTATGTGTCTGTCAGTGAAATTGCCACAAATAAGCTAACTGCTGCTGTCAAGATTCATTTAGCTCACGATTCATGGAGGCTCACTTGAACTTCCCTGTAGCCATCTTTATCAGAATCATTTACGCCATGTCTAACCTGAGCCGTACGCTCTGGCGTTTGAGATGTGGCAGGTCTAACGCGAGGAAGAAGTTCAGTGAAGTGGAGACCCCGCTGTAGGCCACACACTGGAAGAACATGTGCTGGGTAAATAAGTGATGTCTGAGAGCAGAGAGGTGCTTGAACCTTTGGGCCATGGTGGCCTATGGGGAGCTCCAACCGGCACCAGGGTCTCTTTTCTGACGCTTCATGTCATCAATATTTATAAAACACAGCTGTTAAGTGAAGTGCCATGATAGTGCTGATCTGTGGGTACATGAGTCACCAGTGACCTAAATAAGTGTGTTGCTTTTCACATTTCTGCTATACTCTGGCCCTTCTCTTCATACCAGACAGAAAACATTAGCTCCTAATCATATATAAGCTCTTGGCTATGAAAGCACTGCCCTATTTATCAGGGTTCCTGCAGAGACAGCTTCATCTATACTGACCCTGCTTTTTTAGGGGTGTCAATCGGATAATTCATCACGATTCGATACCATATCGATTCACATACCCAGCGATACGATATTTGCCGATACCTCAAAAAATTATACAAATGTTTTCAATGCAGTAGTATATCGATCTATATATCGATATTATGATATCACATACCTATTTTAAACAACCATCTACATTTTTATTAACTCACAAAAATATATAATATGAACATAAATCTAAAAATGCTACTATGGGCTCAGTGCTAAAAATCTTTTCTACAGATAACCAAATTACAAGCAATAGCAGAAATAAATACAATAGAACAAAAACGCAAGTTCAATAAACAGTGCTTTTCAGTTTTTTCAGCTCCGTCTAAAATACATTTTCAGGTACGCTACAGAAATGTAGTAATCAAATGTAAAATAACTGCATAGTCTTCACTGTATAAATGAAATAGCCTATTAATTAATATTTTTATGTTACAAAGGTTATTTAGTCAGGAGCAGTGAGCACTTGTATTTTTCTTTGACAGCATTATATTTATTATTAGTTTGCTTTCACTTTAAGAATGAAAGCACAGATTTAATATACTGATGCACATGCCTTTTCTTTCTCCACTGTTTACATTAAGACACATGCTATGCTTAACCAACTGTTTACAAGGATATTAGCCAAAACATGCATTTTTATATAGTTGTGTCTGTATTTATTCATCCATGCTCAAAAAAGTGGAGGAGAACTCAATGCAGTATTCGCGCAGAGTTGACACGGCTGTCTGTGTGCGTTAATATTAAATATTAAAATAAACTTTAATATTTTTTTAAAGAATTTGTTTGTCTATTAGACACATGAAAAAAGAAATACCAGGTTCCCATTACTTCTCTTTCTTTGCACTGAGCAGTTTATTGACACGAACCTGTTTACATTTTTGCACGACAGGGCAGCTCACTTCTTCTGAACATTCAAAATGTACATTTATTATTTATTATTAGATTTGTTTGCCTCTCTGTGCCAACATACTGTATTTTGATGCAGCTAAATTCTCAATAAAACTCTTTTCATTTATATATTTGACTGTTTCTGCTGTCAAACAACCGAATTAATATGAAATAGTGACTGAAACGCGACCCATTAAGACTACATAACCAGCTCTCCCTTTCATGATGTTAATTTGTGCATAAATACAGATAATCAAGCCGTCGTCTGATGAAATCAAATACACATAAGATAATGACAATAGCTGTGCTGTGATTTCGTCTATACTTGCATGTAAAATTAGAGATGCAACATAATATCTGTATTTAGCTGAAAGCGCTGCTCCTCTCACCGCTCGCTGAACAGAGCAGATGCAGAGAGAGAAAGGTGTGTGCGCGCTCTGGGACAGAAAGACCGCGAAGCTCAAGCGACAGTACCAGCGAGTCTCAGAAGCTAAATAAGGTTTGGGAAAACCCTAAAGATTTGTCGCTAGGCACTTTTTTGAAGAGGGTAAAAAAGTCGCCGAAGGGGTCTGCAAAGTCGCTAAGTAGGCAAATTCTGTGCATCTCCATTTCTCCAACTACGGGGTAGGCCACAGGTCAAACAGAAAATGCGCGCTGCGTTAACAGAATTTGCGTTAACGCGTTATTAACTTTGACAGCCCTAATATATATATATTAGGGCTGTCAAATGATTAATCGCATGTGTGTATGTATATGTGTATATATATATATATATATATATATATATATATATATATATATACACACACACACACAGTTGAAGTCAAAAGTTTACATACACCTTGCAGAATATGCAAAATGTTGATTATTTACCAAGTAAGAGGGATCATACAAAATGCATGATATTGTTTATTTAGTACTGACCTGAATAATATATTTCACATAAAAGATGTTTTATGTAACTGTATATAATAAATATAAATTGAGATGTGTAATTTAACAAAAGGGTAGTAATATGATGGACAGTGCACATTATATAGGATTTCTAATCATTCACTGAAAGCTAAAGGTTCTTTCAGGCACCAGAAATGCTCTCAGGTATTAGGTGGACTAAATGTGCAGATGGAATTCTTCATGAAACCAGCTGTACCAACATCAAACCAGAATAAACCAACAGGGTCCATTTTGTAAATTCGGAGTGGTTTTAGCCAATCTGTTCAGCAAGGAAACCATTTCTTTCTCTGTGCATTTCTTTAATCAGTTTGGCCCTGAGCAGATGGTCTGCCAGTGTGCCAGAGTTAAGGGCTCGTATTATTCCTCATTGATATGGGTGCTACTTTTTAATTAGTCTGACACCCTTCGAGACTTCTACTCTAGATTCCATTGATTATTTCCATGGAAGTGGACGTTTAAAAAAATGACTTGACTTGGACATTTTTAGAAGTTTCTTGGTGGTTCCTCTTCTCACAACTCCATTCGATAAGGATCTCTGGACTCAACCAATCTTCATAGTCTAGATGCACAAATTAATCTGCAACGTGTTGACATTCACATCTCCAACGCTCTCCTTCTTCCATTCATGTGTTCTCTCTTTAAAGGTCATCAGAGCCTCTGAACCACATTCAGTAATTAAAACTTCCCCATTAAACAACACGTTTCATATTTCATAAAAGCGTTCTCAAAGCTAGCAGCCCACATCAATCCGCATCCACACTTCACTTTATCCCCTTTCGAGTTTCCCCTCTCTTACGACTCTAAAGAGATTTGGCTTTATCATAAAGGCGGCTAATATTCTTCACAGCAAGTGCTGCCGATAATGCGGTCTGACCCTTTGCTCGAACGTGGTGTGAAGATCTTTTGCGTCGTTAGCTCGTGGGCCTCGGCGTACTGGTTCGTTTAAGAATTAGCACCCAGGAGAGTAGCTCTCCGCTTCTCAAAGTAATTGCCTTGTAAATAAAAGGGGGTTTGAAACAATGCTGTTTGTTAGGAATAATTAATGACCACATGTGCACATGGAGCCACGTCTGGAGGCCTCTCGTGAGCTCCTGTCAGGTGAACGACCACTCCACACAAAGGAAACTTACAAGAGGTGCTTTATCAAGCTCAAAGGAAACACTCACTCGCATCCCCCCTTGAGTCCTCCATCCAAAATAGATGCATGCCTCTGTGTTTAGAGGACGTGGAGGTTTTGGATGCATATTTGCATGCGATTCTTTTTCAGATTTACAGAAACCTAGAAACCCCCCTAAATCCCAATGATTCCTCAGTCCAGTGCAAACTTCATTTAAAATGAATGAGCACAAATCAGTGTTGATTCTGTACCATCTGAGGACCTGGTATGCTTTTGTAGAAACTCATGTGGACTAATTGCACTGAGCCTCGTGACGTAATAAAAGTTGAGAAGTGCATTCCAGCCTTAAATAATAGCATTGTCTACATGTTATTGTTTAAGATTAATAACATATTTGTAGCTAGATACATGTATTTAACATTCATTCAGCTATTTTAAAAGATAATAAAAGCACCAATGCTCACATTCAAAACTTGTTTATCAGTAAAATTAATTTATAAATAGACACTCAAAATGTACACAGAGAAATAAAATGGTGTAGAAAGATTTTCACTCAAATTACTAATACATTTGACAATTAATTACAAATAAACGCTAGTAGCCAAACACAGAATTAAATATTATATTTTGAAGAACAGTAGAAAGACTGCAATAGTATTTTCTTGTAAACCATGCTCCAGTATTCTTTGTTTTATTTATAGATTTGAAAAATCATTATTTACGGTGATGACCGGTTAAAAATTACAATTTAACATTTCGGCTGGTTCAAGGTAATTCATGTTAATGCAGAGAACACAATTCACTGTTAAAAGTAGTAAAGGCATTTTCATGAGTAAGTTACATGGTGCACCGATCAGAAACATCTGAAGCCCTGGTACACACCAAGCTGACGGTCAGACGTCGGGCAGTTTTTGTTCGTTGGCTGACTAAGTTTTCTCAGTGTGTTCTGCACCGTCGGCTGAAGTTGGTCCCCATGGGCTTTTTTTCAGCCGATTCGACATGTTTAATCAGCGTTGGAGCTCGTTGGTCAATCTGATCATTCTGATTAGCTGTTCAGCTGGCGAACCAGTGCGCGAGAAATGCACAGAAAAGACGTGCTACTTGGCTGTCAGGGCATCTTTGGACCCAGACGCTGCCAACGTGAGCCGACCCTGCAGCCTGAATTCGTCACCACTAGTTCGTCGGCGTCGGCTTGGTGTGTACCGGGCTTGAGGCGTAATAAGTAGAATGTGGAAGAAGTTCTGCAAGTAGTCAATTCCTCATTTGCTTACTACTCACACTATATCGCTGTTATTGTTTCTCTAATATGTTGGAATGTGCTGCATTTTCCTTTCAGTGTTTTATAGAAAAGCTGCAGGTTAGTTTTAAATGACTAGTCCCGCGCCATAAGGCATTATGAATGAAACATCTGTCCCAGGTACAAATACATTGGGCGAGTGACGGGAGCAGACTGCTAATGAGAAATCAGACCCAGCGCTGTGTCTGGGATTTCCAGAGGCTTCTAATCACATTCAGACCTGTGGGAGGTGACGGATCTGTCCACTGCGCTTTGACAGGACTGGGGCAGATTGTAGGAGCTTTTCTCATATTAAAGTTTCAGGATTTTGGGAGGAAAAACAGCAGGAGGAACCATTGCTGTCTGGAATCGCTGTGATTTGTCGGTATGTTGCTGATGTTTCTACCGCTGGCCTAGTTAATGTCCAACATGCCCTGTGTCCAAACAAACACACGGCACAATCCTGCTTTCACAGGCAGTTCCTTCGGCTGTGAGAGTGTCAGCGCCTGTCTGTCTGCTGTCACTTCCTGTATATCTGCTGTCAGTCCCGTCTGTCTGTTCGGGTTTGGGTGTGTGTAATTGGGAAGGAGTGAACGGAAACAAACTCTAGCAAAGTGGTATAGCCTTGATCCAACCAATACATTTCAAACATATTTCAAACTTTCTTTTTTTTTAATTGAAACTGCCAGTTTTTAACGAGAATTCCAGCACCGCATTAAACTCAACTAAATAAAATGTAATTGTCATCTGAAATGGCTCGATAACAAGTCTGGGGTAAATATCGCTTTTGCTTAATGTGAATTTGGCCGCTGTTTGTTTAAATCGTGTAATCAATCTATTTGTTAATTTTGCTGGAAACTCTCTTTAATCATGCTCATTTTAAAAGTTGTTTAAATTCTAATTCAGCAATTAGAAGAAAAGTTACAGAGCCAATTAATCTTAATGCAAAGTAGTTCCCATTACCGAGAAAAAGAATAATCAAGCCATTCCCACTTTTTAGAGTATTTTTAGTTTGCTCTTTAATCCGCAATTAATCTTTCTGACGAGTGTTTATTAATGAGCGTTTTGTGGGTAAGATGAAGTTGACTGGCTCTCTCTGCTCCTCCAGATTTCCCACTGGTGAACCTCTCTGTGGAACCGCAGCCTGTTCTGGAAGGAAATCTGGTCAAGTTCCACTGTGCCGCTAAAGCGAATCCCCCTGTCACTCATTACAGGTGAGAGCTCTCACACACACACACACACACACACACACACACACGCCAGAAACTGGTTTTCTTTCTCGGAATCTCATTCTTTCACGCTCCTGATGTTTTTCTCCTGATGCCTTCATGGAAAAACCACATGAATTTCACATGCGAACACATGTTCATCACGTATTTATGCAAAGCATCATGATAAATTAATGTCTTTTTGCTTAAACCCGTGATCGCATGGAAATAGCAACTGAGGCATGATGTGACACATTGAGTGCTTGTGCTCAAAACCACCCAAAAATGAAAATGTAGTTATTTAAAATTCCTGTTTGTTTCTGTATACTTTTACTTATACATTACCTTGTTTAAAAAACAAGGGCAGTGGCACTTTTCTGGTTGTAGCATCACAATGTGGTGAAAGCTTAGCTTATGAATGATAATTAAATTGTGATCCAGTATTTTTATTTGATTAAAATAATCAGTATATCATCATTTGATTATAAGATTTTTGTTATTTTATATATTTTTATTAAATTAATGTGTATGTTTTGATACATATGAAGAGTTCACTTACAAAAACAAAGTTTTTTTATTGCACATTTCAAGTAATATCAATCAAACTGCAGTTGGGTTGTTTTGATTAAGTAATAATAACTGTACAATTTTTTTTTTACATATTAATAGTTTGTTTTATAGCAAAAGCAGATAACTCCACATTTCATGTTTTAGAATAAAAAAACACTTGTTTAATCTTTGTGATCTCCTCAGATGACAATGTAGATGCCTGATAAACGTTGTTGTTGTTGTGATCATAGACTGTATAGATGTGATTACACGCAATACACAGAGCTTTTCCCTCACCACTATAACGTGCTGCTTTTGCAAGGCTCCGTGAAAACGCTTTCAGCTTTTATTTGTCTTATACGCTCTAAAGAAGATATCACAGGTTCATCAAGTTTATCGAAATTATCCATCCTCGATCACTTGTCAGCTTTGACAAAACTCCTTTTCAAAGTGAAAGTAGCGCTGATTCGCTAAAATGGACTTTGCTTCTTCAGTAAAACATGAATTTGTGATGCCTTAAAAGTGGACAATACCAGATTTTTTGACAAAACGTGTTTCGGGTTCAGATCGCGCTATATGTTGAGAATAATGCACTTAATCAGCAAAAAGTGCCGTTTATCAGTTTTTGCAAATATATGCACTACTGTTCAAAAGTTTGAAGTCAGTATGTTCTTGTTTTTATGTTTCTTGAGCAAGACATATTTTTGAGCTGCAAATCTTCATAGAATGATTTCTAAAAGAATCATGTGACACTGAAGACTTGAGTAATGCTGCTGAAACTTCAGCTTGATTACAGGAATAAATACATTTTAAAATATATTAAAATAGAAAATATATTTTAAATTAGAATAATATTTTACAATATTACCATTTTTACTTCTTCCAAACATTAAAAAATAAAATAAAATCTTACTGGCCCAAAGTAAAAACTTTTTAATAATATATTATATATAATATATTATAACAATTTAATATTTGTATTTAAAAATGTATATATATTTTAATATATTATATGTAATTCATATATTATATTTATTACTAATATTATGTAATTATTAAGGGAATCATTCAAGTGCTCAATTGTTTTTGATCATTTCATCCTGAAAACTTCCACGGTTTCAGACGTAACCTGTTGGTCAGGAACACAACATTTTTATAAATATATATATTTTGTTTTGTGATTTCTCTGAATAGTCTTCAAAATATAGAGAGACAGTGTCACAAATAACATCTGTTTAATCAGCATAGAGCGAGAGATGATCTCACCTGCCGCCCCATCAGAGTTTCATACATTATTCATGCCAGAGAGGTCTAAAGAAGCACACACCAGACTCATGTGCCTGTGCCCTCAGCCAGCTGGACAAAGAATCTCCAAAGCTCAGAGGACACTGTGTGTCTCCTGTCCCTTGACCCACTGCAGCAGGCTTCAGATGCATGCTGTGCACAGACCGAACCCTCTGCCAAATGTAATGTCATGAAATCATCAATCAAGCGCGAGGAAGCTCTCCACACGGAGACTGGCTTCATGGAGAAACACAGAATTTGAATTCACACTGCAGGAACACAGAAGCCCAACTAATTACGAAGAAAGTCATTACTGATTGCGGGAGATTTCCTGTGGGCATTACACCGTTCCTCTGAGAGGATTAGAGCTGCCTCACTAGAAAGAGGAAGGATTATTTTCACTAGCCAATATTTTATTCATGTTCATTTTGTTTACATAAATTTGGAAATTAATTTAACTTTGTTTTGTTTTTTTGTAAGACAAAATGTAACATTTCTTATTGGAGGCATCCGGTCCAGCCGCTCGCAGAAATAAAACATCACTGTCCTCCTGTGGCATTTGAAATGAGATTAGTGAAGCTGTAAATTAATTAGCAGAAATAAAGCCTTTATGTTTGGCGGTCATGATGGCCATTTAAGAGCCTGAGTATTTTTCATTCATAATTTCGCAGAGCAGTTTTTATGTCTAATGAGATCTGGCGTGATGTTATCTCAGCTACACTAGTGACTGGATAATTGTGAATGTCAATACAGTGTGGGGCAAAAGCATTTTTCATTTTAAATTATATTAGAAGCTTAATTTGAGTGAATAGACTGGACTTGAATTTGTATGTCCTATTTAAACGACTTAACATTTAATATGTCCCCCTTTTTACTTTAATGAATACTGCACTTTTTGGGTGTAGAACCTAACGATTTCAGAACATCTTGTGTTTCAGTGAGAAACTCATGATCAGTGTCATATATTTCCTGATTTGATTGGTTATCTAGTGCAGACTAATATTTAAAACATGTAAGTCACAACTTTTCCCACATTTAAATTCAGTGTATTAAATCACATATTAGATTCAGACTTTTGATGATAAGGATATAAATATTCTGGCGTTAAATAGACACTTGTTTTACATAGTATTTACTATTTAAATATTATTTAATATTTATACATCTCATTAAGAAAACTCTGTAAAAATGTGCATGTACATTGTTACACCAGTAGGTGGCAATAAGTGATAATCTAAATGAATGAGTCATTTAATAATTCAGTCAACCTATTCATTCAAACACTGATTCATTCAGGAATTAAACATCTTTATAAGTGAGTGCTTGAATCGTTTACTCAACCTATTCATTCAAACACTGATTCATTCAGGATTTAAACATCTTTATAAGTGAGTGCTTGAATCGTTTACTCAACCTATTCATTCAAACACTGATTCATTCAGGAATTAAACATCTTTATAAGTGAGTGCTTGAATCGTTTACTCAACCTATTCATTCAAACACTGATTCATTCAGAAATAAAACAAGTGAATGAGTCGTTGAATCATTCACTCACATGTTAAAAATGGTGTGTTGATCACAACGGTCAATTCTGTTGTGGCTTTTATTAAAACTAATTTCAGTTGTGGAGCAAAAATAGAGAAAGTAACAACTTGTAAGAAATGTAAATTGAATTAACTTTTTTTTATTGAACTGTTGTAATAAATTGTAATTGTCTTGCTCATATGATATTGCTTAAGCATCAGTACATATATAAAATTACTGAGAGTATTGTAACTGCTATTTATGAATACAGTAAGCTGAACTCGGTAGAGAAAGCACTGCATTGTCGCAGTGTATATGTATGTGATGTAGTGCGTGTGAAATCCACAGTGACAGTTAAATCGCATCAAGACTTCCGTTCTCTCTTTTCAAAGGATGTGGCCTTTCCTTTATCCTCTCCACCAAATAACACCTTGAAATGTGAAGCCATCATAAAGAGTTCAATAAAAGCCACTGCGCTCAGAAATGTAGCCACAACCTTGCTATAGAAAACAGCAAAAGAGAATACGTCTTTTAATTCTGGCCGCGATTGTTTGTTTTCTTCTTGAACTCTCAGAGCGGAAAAGTGGGGTGTGAATGGATGGAATCAGACACGTCGCTTTTCTGCCAATGAATAAAGTATGTGCTTCGTGTCCCTCCAGGGGCTTTCTGTCAGCACTGGTGTTGGCGGCTTTGTTCTGGCGTAGGTGATTTGTCTTGTCTTATCCTCATTTGTCACCTCTGAAGTGTCTAATGGAAGACGCTCTGTTGGGCATGTTGAACGTTTGATGTGAACATGTGGCTTTGCAGTTTAGCATCGGTGGGCATCAGCGTCCACGTGGCTGATTGCTTGTTTTGGCGGAGACGGTCCGTACCACCCAGTGTTTTAATTCGAAATGCAGCCGATCACAGACAGCCCTCCTGCGGCATCTTAAAAAGCAAACAATTTCTTTTCCATGGGTGTTGTATCGACTTACACCTTCAGAGGATCCTTGTTTTATTCTAGGGTTTGTGCATGTACTATTGCTGTTGAATTATGTAAAGAAAGCAGCAAACACATGGATTGTATCTGTGTATAGTGAATGCTTGAGAGCCCGGTTTGTCTTTCTGGCTGAGGTTTGGACATCTTTTTCTGATGTTTTATTTGTGGTTACTTTACTGTTTTATTCTCATGTCCCTTTCCGAGATAAAGTTGTCACAGCTCTGCGTATAACACAATCATCAAGATTCAACCCTCGTCTGAGCCAAAGAAGTGTCTCCCTGGCAGGAGGATGCTGTAATTTCTGAAACTGCTCTGGGTCTTGATTAAATTAAAGTAAGACAGTTAATCACTTAAATGTCAAAGATGCATGGAAATTTTTCATGGCCCCTTTCCTATTTTAGCACCAAATACAGGATTCAAATAATTTCATAAACTGCTTACGGTGACTATTGGCACCATTGGAATTGATGAAATTGAATTTTCCTAACAGGATGTAATATGCCTTTTCCGGTGTTCGTTTGAATCTGTGATGAGACCTGCTGTGATCCAGAGTAATCTCTTCATGTTAGATGCTTTTGATGGTTAATCAATTGCCACTGGATTAGCTACACATTTACATTCCCATACATTTGAATGAAAATGATATCTGTCCATCTCTGCGGATAGAAAATGTCTCCTGGCCTCTTTTTTTCCTTCTCCAGTTCTTGCCATATTTTCAGTTGGTCAGACTGTTTTCTCCTGAGACTGACAGGAGAAGCCATCAGCCCTGTCCTGAGCATGGTTTTCTCTCATGTGTTTGAGTTCACATGGAGGCTGCCGTCCCCAAAGGAACCCAGAGGAAACTCTGTGGAAAAGAAACATGTTGAGCCTTGTTGTGCATGTAGGCAGTGTGAGTTTGAGTCTTGGTTCTATTTACATGTAGAGCTGCTGGTGAGAACAGACGTGTGAATGAGTGAGGTGGCATTACACTGTTCTTCAGTTCCAAAGCAACTTGGCGAAGCGCAGCAAAATGGAACTGAATGCGTATTGAGATGCATTTCTAGAACTAGGTTTATTTTGACAGGTCATTTTAAAAATGAAACGGTGATTGCATGAGACTCGATAAAATTACTGTAAAACTACTGTAAAACTTTTACAGTAAAATTTAGCAGGGATGCATTAAATCGATCAAAAGTTAACATTTACCATGTTAAAAAAATATTTGTTTCGGATAAATGCTGTTCTTTTTAACTTTATATTTATCAAAGAATCACGAATATATATATATATATTCGTGCTGTCAATTGATTAATTTTTTTTACTAATTAATCGCACATTTTTCTAAGATTAATCACGATTAATCCCACCTAACATTACAGTTTTTAAATACACTTTTATATTGCAATAATTTCACATTCAATCTACAAATGTACAATGTACAAACAACATAAAGACAGTATATTTTTTAGATTTCTTTAATGGCATGTTTTTATGATTGAAGGCCAGCATCACTGATATAAATACTATTAATGTAAATTAGTTTTTCTCCCTAATATTTAACCATTGACTGTAGCCATTCAGCATTACAGTGTAATTGAGAACTATCAATTTTAACATTTATTAGACTTAACTTTTAAATTAAGTGAACTTAAAACAATCTTCACACAAATCCATTATAATAAATGACATATTTAGCTACCTGTGCCCTTCAGCAGAAATATACAGAAAATAAATAGTTACAAAACATTAAATTAGATATAGACGAACCCCTTAAATCTATAAAAGTTATTGATTTCCTCTTTTTCTTTTGTTCTTGGATTAATAGACCTCACAGCAGCTGGTTATTAACTTATTTGTCTGCTATTACTTTAAAAGCTGCTGCTGCTGACAGTGACGTGGATCTGACACGTATCTTATTTTCTCATAACTCTCTTTATCTTTTCTGACCCCCTTCAGGTCTTAAAGTCTCTTAAAGTCTCTACTAATGAACAGACGAGTTGAATCAGGAGTGTTAGATGAGGGAGACAGTGCTGGGATGCCTCAGGACAGTTTTTAAACCATTTCAGAGACATGTTCTTAAATGTGACGCATATATAACATATTGCATGCATGCACAGTTTTAAGGCAGCTTTAATCGCCTTTTTGGTAATTTCATGCCCTAACTGATGGCATAACTACGACATTGCATGCACGTAGTTTCTTTCTCTGTTGACATGAAATTATACAGGCTACAGCGCGCGCCGGCACTTTTGTGCGTGTATTTGAAGAGCGCAAATATTTTTAATGAGTTAATCTGCGTTAACACGCTAATTTGAATTTTATATATATATATATATATATATATATACACACTTATCAGGTAAGATATTATAATGATAATAAAGATATACATTGCTTTTGACACCACATTTATTTAGAAAGTATTGCAAAGACAATTTGCAAGAATTTTTTGTTACTTTTTGTTACACACTGCCAATGAAAGAGATAAAAGAGAAAACACAAAATAAATAAATAAATAATACACACAGATGTGTCGAGTACATTTATTATGCCAAATTCTTTTTATTTCTGTAACACTGTCCACTTTAGCTTCACAGATGCAAACAAAAATGCATCTGCTCAGTGCTCGATCTTCTCCTCTGAATCTGGAGCTTCAGCGTTCACTTGCGTTGTCCATGGTTTCTCACTTTCCTCTTCACATTTCACTATAATGACTGCAACATCAAAGGGTGCCAATGAGAGAGGCAGCATCTAAAAACCTCTTAATGTGTTCCTGTTATTCTTCCGCCAAAGAAGACACGGCCTGCCGACAGCACAAAAAAAAGAAGAAAACTAAAACAAAACACATGTGTTGTCCTGAAAATTACTTTAGACCCTCTGAAGGATGCTTTTGTTGTTTCAGTACACCATGCAAATAAGACATGATCTCAGTCATTTGCCTGTGAAAAAACACCTTTCTTGTTGCCTTTGATCTTTAGATGAGATGTAGGAAAAAAGCCTTGGCAGCGTCCATCAGGGTTGTTCATTTTCTTGCTCTGTTTTTGTCTCTGATGGATAATTAGATGGGCGAAGGGGGGAAGCATGATCACAGAAGTAACGGGAGACACTTATGAGGTGCTGGTTGATCATTCCTTCTTCACTGAGCCAGTATCCTGTGAGGTGACCAATGCCCTGGGCAGCACCAACATCAGCCGTAACGTGGATGTTTACTGTGAGTCGAAATGCTTAATATAGATCTTTTATATATATCTTAAAGGAATAGTTTATTGAAAACTGATTAATTCAAGAATGTTTTGTCATTTCAAACTCACATGACTTTCTTTCATGTATGTTCTTTGCATATACCAAAAGTGAATGAATTTGTGTTTGTATTTGTATTGAAGTCGGGCCCCGTCTGGCTGCTGAACCCCAGAGCCTTCAGGTGGATCGGGGATCTGATGCCGTGTTCAGTTGCGCTTGGATTGGAAACCCTTCACTCACCATCGTCTGGATGAAAAGGGGCCATGGAGTCGTACGTACTTTGCTCTGCACTGCTAATATTTTATATATATATTTATTTTTAGTTAACAATAAAAAATCCTTCCTAAAAGGCTGAAATATTCTGAAATCTGCAGCTTCGAGTTTTCTAACTTTTTCAAAACTTTTTCACAACTTACAAACAAGGCTTTGTCAAACCAAAAATTGTAGTTATAAATATGAAAACAAAATCCTTTAAAATGTTTATTTAATTCTACTCCCTTCCCAAATTTCACTTATCCATTCTGTTTGCTACATCAATTCAAGTTCAGGAATTTAACTGAAATTTAAAATGCATTCTCACTTAAATTCTGAATGGCACACAACCCTGACTCCATCTGGGTGATTAATGTATCAGACACACACATGTGACTGATCTGTTTTAGATGATGATAACAGCTGTGACAGTTGAGTTTCAAGGCCTAATGGACCCTCAGTAGAGCACATTGTGTTTGTTTGGGTCGTCATCTGTTAGGATCGCGCAACCGATGTCAAAACTCAAGAAAGAAGCTGTATTTGTGACTACAGTGATGGTTATTTATAGATGCAGTTCTGCTTCATGTATTCATGTAAAAGACGAGCAAGTGAAAACTTTTTAATGATGTCTACAAAGTTTTCTGTGGCGTTGTGTTTTTTCAAACATCTGTTACCTTGCAGGTACTAAGCAACGAGAACACCTTGACACTGAAGGCAGTGAGACAGGAGGACGCTGGGAAATACGTATGTCGAGCTGTGGTGCCGCGAGTGGGTGTGGGAGAGAAGGAGGTCACACTTACTGTCAACGGTAAATATTTTTAAGACTTTGTTTATATTCAGTCTGTCGATTTGATCAAGACCCTTCGGCGAATTCTCATTTGCTATGGCTTTTGATTGCTTTGACTCACAAGAGCTGGAAGAGGCTCTCAAAAGCAGGATCAGACCACATTTAACTCAGGCTAAAGGGGATGTTTTCTACACTGTTTAGCTTTGCAATAACTGAGACATGCTCTATGACCCTCAGAGATATGGGCGTCGTAATCAGGAGAGATGATCTTGAATCGCTCTCATCATTTCTTCTCTCTCGTCAAAAGATGACAGACTCAGGGCACATGAGCTCGTGTGATTTGCTTTAAGGACTACTCTACCAGGTTTCTGAATCAATACGGGCATATTGATTAACCCCACGCTTCAAGAAGTGTCTTTCCCTGAAATGTAATAAAAAAAATATCACAGGCCATTCTGGGCAGCTCAAATATTATACCAGCAAAGACCATATACATATCTGTTTTGGTTGTTTTGCTTTGTCTTGCTCTAGGCATCATTTTATTGGTTATTCTCTCTCCAGAGGAGCTCATGAAAAAGTGTTATGGAGCTTTGTATGCTTTATCCATTTGTTTTGATGGAAACTTTTAAGTCCTAAGGGCTTTGCAATAACACCGGCCTGCTCCTGTGAGGCAATAAGCCTGTTCAACGCTCTATGAATTCTTAATCGTTGCTGTTTTTCCTCTTGTGGTGTTACAAGGTTGAGATCTGGACCGGGTCGGCTTGTGTGACCGTGGGCCTCCTTGAGTCTTTTGTCTAATCCAGTCTTAAAGGAACAATTTGGCCAAAAATGAAAATTCTGTCATGGATTACTCACCCTCATGCTGTTTCAGACCTGTATTACTTTGTGTTTCTTTTGAAACACACAAAAAGGGATGTTTAAAGGATGTTAAGCTTAAAAATGACACAGAAATCAAATCAAATCTCTTTATTGTCACACATCATGTACATAAGTGTACTGATGGTGAAATTCTTAGGTACAAGACTGTACTTATGGATGTGTGTATAGCTTTTATACATGACTTACAGTGATGCATGCTGTTAGTGTTTTACAGTGTTGTTAGTGCAGAAGAGAAGATGGATCTGCATGTGTTCTATGCTATGCAGTGCAAGACATGCTACAGTGCTGTCAGAGTCAGTGTGGCTGGTGTGTAGATGAAATCCAGTGTGAGGGGTGGGTGGGTGAGTGTAGTTTGCTATCTGAAGTTCAGCAGTCTGATGGCCTGCTAGTCTCACGTTCTGATGGTTCTGGTCCTGATGCCGCGGTACCGTCTGCCTGATGGTAGCAGTGAAAAGAGTTCATAGCTCGGGTGGCAGGAGTCTCTGATGATCTTCCGTGCTTGCCTCACACATCGCTGGGTGTAGATGTCCTGGAGGGAGGGAAGCTCACCTCCGACGATGTGCTGGGCCGTCTGAACTATTCAGTGCAGGGCTTTCCAGTTGAGAGCGGTGCAGTTCCCTTACCAGGCAGTGATGCAGCCAGTCAGTATGCTCTCCACAGTGCAACTGTAGAACTGAAAATGAAACAAGTGGAAATTTCTTCATAATTATTAATACATGCACAAATTGGCCAAGGATTAAACAAATAGTCATGTCTTTGTGGCAGTTTTTGTTAAGTGTATTATGCACACACTGTTTTGCAATCAGCACCAAAAATTTGTTAGAAACAAGTATTGAATATTACCAGTGTAGTTCCTTACCAGGCAGTCTCTACATCAATCTTTAGAAAAAAATAAAATTTACTTCAATATTATTTTTGTTCAACAGTCCTAAATAAAGCACATATATTAAAACGTGCCTCACTGTAGCAAATCGATGTGTTTTTGTAAGAAAAATATCCATATTTAAAACGTTATAAACACCTTTCTTTCACTTCTCCTAACTGTCGTAGGTGGAAGCCGTTCCGGTAGTTGACGTAGGATGTATATGTAGCGCACATTCTGGTAATTAATGAAGGAGAGATAACAAAACAAAATGCCGGTCATGAATTAGAAGCACAAAATAAGGATTTGTAAAGAAAAATTTCAGAGTATTTCGATATAAGCCAAGAGGAGACTGGTTTTCCTTTGCTAAAGTAAGGAAACTGTGCTTCCCTTGCTCCGGTAAACAAACGCTGGCTTTCACGAGACTTACATGCGCATGCACTGTGCCTACGTCCTACGTCATCAGCCGGAAAGGCAGTCTCTCCTAAAATGCGTGTACGACAGTTAGCGAAAATTACATAAAACTGATTATATCATTTTTAATAGGGATATTTTTTTACAAAAATGCATCGATTCGCTTCAGGAGGCCTTTATTCACCACCCAGAACCGTGTGAGGCACATTTTAATATGGATGCCATTATAATGCTTGGAAGAGCAAGGATAATATTTAATATAACTCCGATTGGATTCATCTGAAAGAAGAAAGTCACATAAACCTAGGATGCCCTGAGGGTGAGTAAAACATGGACTACTTTTCATTTTTGGGTGAACTAACCCTTTAATAGCCTTTTTTGAAACTTGAAAAGCAATCATAACTTTTTTTTTAAATGTACTGGAGAAAGCAGTCCAAAATACTGTACATTCCAAACATCGCCTTTTGTGTACCAGAGAATTAAATAAAGACAGGTTTAGAATGACACAAGGGTGTAAGGTCACTCTTGAGGTCCTGATGCAAATCAAGAATCCTAAAAGATAAGATCTATATGATAATGTAGCTCAGTCACCTCATTGTCAGAAATAAACCCATATCTGCTTCTATTCTATAATCAATGACCTTTTTCTAGGAAGTAAATATGCAAATAATACAGCAGCACCAACTCTTAGACACCAGTTTATCTGTGATGATCAAGCCTCTTGGTGTTTGTGCTTGCTTTAGATTAATCAGATTATAAGGGTAAGTAAATGGCAGAATTTTATTTGATGCTACTCCCCTTAAAGTTCACCTCAACTTGAATATTCTGTCATTGCTTCCTCCAAAACCCAAAGGCATTCTTCAGAATTTCAAATTGTACATTCTACAGAAGAAAGAAATTCATACAGGTTTGGAATGACATAAGAGTGAGTAAATAAGGCTACGTTCACACTCCGATTTTTCTCAGATCTGATTTTTTGTATAGCTGTTCACATTGTTGTTTTAAATGCGGCCGATATGCGAAATGCGGCTCCAAAGTGGCGAAAAAGCACCATAAAAGTGGTCCATACAATCCGTGTTCAAGTCTTCTGAAGTCATATGATAGCTTTGAGTGAGGAACAGACTGAAATTTAAGTTGTTATTCAGTGAATAACACATCTCTTAGTCCCTCCTTAGCTCTCTTTGGTGCATTTGTGGAAAAAAGTAGCTATAACAAAACAGTTGAAGTCGGTGTGAAATGGAATGGAAATATTATATCTATCTTTTCTAAATGCATTTTATTGATCTATATATGTGTTTTTTCATGCATTCTTAAAATTTTTACTTACATTTTTACAAGAACAATTTGTTTAAAATAGACTCTGCCTAAGGCCATCCAATATGTAGATGAGTTTGTTTCTTCATCAGAAAAGATTTAGATAAATTTCGCAAATTTAGATCAGATTTCCAGTGTGAACAGATCATGGCTCTGAACTGACCCGCATGTGCAAAAGAATGATACGAACCTGGTTTCCAGGTTTTCACAACAAAATCCGCCCAATTGCCTCTCAAAACTAGTCCAACTATGTTCTGGGGGGTAAATATCGCATTAGTGCTGTCACGTCAACCCACGAAGTTGAAAAACAAGCCACGGTAACAGTGGAAAAAGTAGCCCAATTCCATGGGGATACTGTGGATTTGGCAACACTTGCGCAGCTCTGCCATACAGAAGTAAACATGGAGGACATAAAGTAAGTGATTATACGTTTATTTATAGTTTGATCTGCTGCAGAAGCCAGCGTAATTATGCACAGACAATATGAAAAATTAAAACAAGGATGGGACAAAAGACAGCAGAGTTTTAAAACTTTTATGATGCGAGTCCTCATATTTTGCTTGTATATAGTGTTGTCACTGTAACACTGTAATACTGAGTTCTGGCCAGGGCTGGATTGGTAATCGGGCATACCGGGCATTTTAAGGGGCCGACACTTGCACAAAAAACTTGTGATTTGGTTCTGTCAAATCACACTTCCACTGATTACCTTTCGCAAATCTCCTGATAACTTTGGGTGTGTAAAATCTTTGAAGTGTCTCTCGTAATTGTGGAATAATCTTGAATGTCGATCTAGAGTGACCTAAAAGCTGCATGAAATCTGACATGACCGTTCACAATGCGGTTGCATTGCAAAACATCTGACCTGTATCGGATTTATTACCACTTTTGGAAGTGACACAAATCGGAATCGTAAAGGTCAGATTTACGATTATGTGGTTAGTGCTGTTCACACTGTCAGATCTGAGTCACATGTGAGCACAAAAAAATGGATTTGGGCCACATTTGCCTGCAGTGTGAACATAGCCTTAGAGAACTTTCATTTTTGAGTGAGCTGTCTCTTTAAGGAATATGCAGCATATGCTAATAAACAGGAGACACATTAATGCTTAAATACCAGAAATTAGATGGGTTAGGCAGATGATGAACGGGAAATATGATTACTGATATTATAATAGATCATTAATGAATAATGAGTCCATTAGATTGCAAGAGCAGCCTAATCTGTGCAAGAGCCCATGATTTTGTGTCTTTGATAACGAGACCCTTTAAAGACATGCGTGAATGAGACGCCTTATGGAAACAGATCGATGTCACTGCTGTTTATGACCCTCATCTGAGGAAAAAGGTGCTTTTAAACTTAAATGTACTCAAATGTGTGCACCTTCATCTCCCAAAGAAATCAAAAGAAATGAAATACACTGCACTGATGGGTCACAGCTTCTGGATCAGGGTTGACTTTCATAGTGAAGTTAAATATGAAAAGATCAGTTCGCTGTCTGCAAGAGGGTGAATTTAACAATGATTTTAAACCTCAGTTTGTGCTCTCTAAAATCAACAGGAAAACAAACACTGATTAACCAATCAGAACACAGTTTCAGAATCCTGTTATGGAAGTATTGTTGAACACAGTTTGTGGCCATTCTAAGATATTTGTCATGCTCACTGAAAACAAATTGTGTCCGATGACCACTTGCAACCTATCACCCTCTCACCCCTGGTTTTTGTTCATTTATTGTATTAATTAATATGTATTCTTGACTATCATTTTCATTTTTTTAACCAGTCATTTATTGTTTTTTACAGTATCATACGCACGACCCTCCATGAGATGCGAGTCAGTTGTATTAGATGATCAGCCCTTCTTTATCCCACCATACAGTACATACAGAGCATCGTGACAGCCAGGCACAGAGCGAGATTTGTGACTGTGCCTTCCTCATGCGCTTCGGTCTCACATCCCGCTCTCCCTCCCTTCTTCGCTCGTTTCCCGTCTGAGCCTGAGAGATAAAGCTGTTTAATTACAGCCCTCATTTATGGCCATGATCCCCTGTCAGATTTGTTTGGCTCCCCCAGAGGACACGATCTGAACAGACTGCCGCTGGAAGAGCACGGAAAAGGCGTCCCACCCCTCTGCCCGACTGCAGCCTTTGAGCGTGCGTGTGATTAAGAGGGTGCCGGGGAAAGCGAGAGCATTGTCTCGCTTTCTCTAGAGAGACGGAGCTTCGGTGTGTACAGAAGACTCCTGCACACTGCTGGGATCTGTAATTGATGGGATAGTACTTGCACACCGAAACACCCGAATTCCAATTAAAATGAAAATCTGTTTTCATATAGAGACACATAATGAACCTCAATCTGCTTCGGGAGGAGAAATGGAAAAGTTATGATTGTATTTATTATGATTTTATCTCCCCATTTTTTTCACTTTTAATTATTTCTGAAATTATGAAGTTTACTCTATAAGCATTATTTCCAGTTTTGTTGAATAAGATGCAGTGGGAAGATTTAAATGACTAGCTCATCCAAAAACGAGAATTCAGTCATTATTTACTCACCCTCATGTCATTCCAACCTCGTATGCCTTTCTTCAGTGGAGCACAAAATGTAAATTTTTGGAGAATATCTTGCCACTTTTCAATATAATGAGCACTGGAAGTGTCAAGCTCCAAAGTGGCGAAAAAGCACCATAAAAGCGGTCCATACAATCCATGTTCAAGTCTTCTGAAGTCATATGATAGCTTTGAGTGAGGAACAGACTGAAATGTAAGTTGTTATTCAGTGAATAACGAATCTCTTAGTCCCTCCTTAGCTCTCGTTGGTGCATTTGTGAAAAAAAGTAGCTATAACAAAACAGTTGAAGTCGGTATGAAATGTGTTTTTTCATGCATTCTTAAAATTTGTACTTACATTTTTACAAGAACAATTTGTTTAAAATAGACTCTGCCTAAGGCCATCCAATATGTAGATGAGTTTGTTTCTTCATCAGAACAGATTTAGAGAAATTTTGCATTACATAACTTGCTCACCAATGGATCCTCTGCAGTGAATGGGAGCCGTCAGAATGAGAGTCCAAACAGCTGATAAAAACATAACAAGAAATCTACAAGTAATCCACACTCCAGTCCATCAATTACCATCTTGTGACATGAAAAACTGTTTTTTATTCATCATGATCTGTCTATGAAACTTTAGACTTCTCCAAGCATTTAGTACACACCCTGTTTTTTTTGTTTTATAATTTGTTTCACACAAATCACAATACAAAATAGTAAAGTGTCAAGTGTTTGATTATTCAGTTCATAAATAATGAATTTGGGCCTGCTGTGTTTGTCTAATTTGCACATACTCTCTTTTTACTAAAGTGCCTGATTCACTGAACAAGATATGCAAATCAGGTTGTGAATGCGGTTAAAAAAATCTCACAATTCAGACACCAGAATCTGTTTTTTTGTTTTGTATTTTTTGGATGTGTGCCTGGTTATAACACTCTTTTCCATCATTTGATGAATTGCGGCTGCAGTGATCAATGGAAAGTGGGGAAATGTACATGAACATCTCTTTTAAAGGAAATTGCTATTTACTGTAATGATGAAAACTGTCCCAGTCAAATAGCACTGGGTTTTGTGAATAAGGCACCATCTATAATGAGCCTTATTTACATAGAATGGAAACATGTTCGTGCTGAAAAGAATAACAATGACTTCATTTCAAAACTCGCCGGTTGGTTGTAAACACGATTGCGAGCAGTCTGTGAATAAGAAGCAATGAAATACCGCATGCAAAAGTTTGTCCCTGATTCTTTACACTTCCACCTCATCTTAAGATAGATCATCAAAACCAGATTGGAGATCATGAAAACAGAAGCGTATGTTCTCAGGAAGGATGTGTGCTGATGTTCAGCTGTCAGACTTGAAGCTTGACAGTCTGTTGTTTGTTTCAGGGCCTCCCACCATCTCCAACACACAGACGCAGCAGGCTCTGTACGGGGAGAAGGGCCAGATCAAGTGTTTCATCCGCAGCACCCCTCCTCCAGACCGCATAGTGAGTCCTGTCTATCCATCCAACTATTCAGTGATCAGTTATTTCTGAATCATAGCAGTGATATTCAAATCAATATTTCAGTTCTATTTAGTTGTATAGGCTATTATATAAATATATTATAACATTTTATAACTGGTGTAATAATGTCATTGTAAAATCAGGTTTGTTCTAAAAATTGTCTAATTTTATGTGTATATATTATCTGTTCCTAAACGTTGAAAATGAACCGGTTGATCACTTTACATGTTGGTCACAAGGTTACTTTTTGTCTAAATGGTCAGTTCTGAGCCAAAATATCCTAGTCCTAGTTTAGCTGATTAACACTAGAGATGCAAAATATGGCTCCATGAAATGGGCTTCATACGTTTAGACTTCAGGGCATTAAACAGATCTTTTAAAGCATTTGAAGATCAATTAAAAAGGATTTATCACTTGAGTGTTTGGGTTTATTTCAGTGAATTAAATCTCTTTAACTCTGTCTCACACAGTGTATGTACAATTTCTAGATGTGTGTGCACTGCATAAAAAACTACATAAAACTTTAATAAAGTTATGGTTTTTTTAAGTTGAATTCATTTTCTTTTTTTAATTACATTTCTTGACTGAACTTAAAATGTCAAGTTGCCATGACTCCTGCTATAATTTTACCTCACATAATTACAGCAAGAAGCTCAACGAAGAGTTCAAGGGAAATTGTTTCCTGTATTTAAATGGTTACAAATTGTTCATTTAATTATATGCCCAATCTTGTGTTTTCTACGAGAAATGTACGTTATGGAGACTAAAGTGCACATTATCCTAAGCTATTGACAACAGCACATGATCACTCACAAGGCAAAAATTTCAATCTTGTGAAATACCACCACACACAGACCTTCCACACTTGGTATATAAAACGATCCATCACTTTAAATAGAGGAACAAACTCCTCCTGACATCACAGGACAACGAGTGTAAATCAAATTGGCAAACCGTCAGACAGTGCAACCGTATTAATTATTCATGTCCCGATGCATGCTGGGAAGAGGCTGAATGGACTGAACCGCAAAAGCATTTTTTCAGCCTAGGCTTGTTTGAACTAAAAAAGTGCATTTATCCAACTGACCTGCTGTGCTTGTGGGTTCGACTTGAAAACGGAGTATTTCATCATAGAAAAAACAGCACTGTACTTGTGCTTTGCTTGTGTTCCTGGGCTTTTCAATAGTAAGTAACCCCCTCTCCCCATTATTTACTTATTGTTTATGCTTACATGTTATGCAGGCATGGTCATGGAAAGAAACAGTGCTGGAATCAGGAACATCGGGCCGTTATACCGTGGAGACCGTGAGCACAGAGGATGGCGTCATCTCCACCCTCACCATGAGCAACGTCGTTCCTACTGATTTCCAAACCATCTACAACTGCACCGCATGGAACAGTTTCGGCTCCGACACGGAGATCATTCGCCTTAAAGAGCAAGGTAACAATCAAGTTACACTGTATCCAGACCAACCGCACTGCAACAGACTCAGATTCCAGCCACAAGCTATTTGTCTGTTCGGACCTGCCTTGACACAGCGAAGAGACGCGGTGGAATTATTAAAAATCAGTCAGAAGAGAGTATGGGTGGGCTCTCTCTGCTCTCGAATTCATTCATATTAAATCATTTGAATATTATTAAAAGTACATACTGAGTGACTGATGCAATCTTTGTCATGGAATACAAAGATGTTCATTCACATTGAGCATTTTGAATTATGGGTTTGGGGAACTTCATATTCAAAAAGACTGAAACAAATAATTTTAAATCATAAGGTTGCCCTACAAATAAAGCTTGTCTGTCTGTTTGACTGAATGAGCTATCGATTTTTCTTCATGTTTTATTTTTTCAGACATTATGAGTGTAACGTAACACTTGGTATTTTAGCATCACGTTATAACAAGAATATCTATGGCAAGAGCTCTTTTCAGTCGCTGCATTCCTTTCCTCACAATTTAATTTTTTCCCTTTGCATTCTACTGTAAAAAGGACAACATATACTGCATATTTGTGGTCTGTTGTCCTGTTTAACTTACGATATATATACCATTAATAATTCACTGGAATGCACAAAGAAATGTCTTTTAATGTTTGATGGTTGAAAGGCAAGTAGAATAATGTCATCTCATTGTACCCATTGCACACCCATTTTTTTATTTCGTTCATACAGCGAACCTTTCACTGATTGTTTACAGCTGAACAGAAGTTACACCCATAATTTGTGCAAAGGTGCATAGGAATAATGGGGATAGGTTACACAAAATTATATTCAAACTCACATTAGACACTTTTAACTTTGAATAAAGCACATAATCAGTACCTGAGAATATTATTTCCATAGTTTGTATGCTTTTTTTCTAGCAACAACATTGCAGAAATAGAAACTGTTTCTAAAATATAAAATATATTTTATACATTGTGTATCGTCCTCGTGGCTAGTCAGGGCAAAAATTCAGATTAACTTGGAAAAGATAGCTTTTATTGCATCTCGCGTTGGGTCTGGTTAGGACATGGTTTTCAGTGTGTGAGTGTGTTTTACTCGCGTCTCGCAGTGATTAAGTACCCTGACTTGATTTTTCAGAGCATTAGGGCAAAGACTGGATCATAGTCTGTTTATTCAGGTAAATGTCACCTACTTAAATCCATGGATTTCCTTAATGGAATTCTCACATATTCAGAAATTCCATTTGTAATCTAATTTCAACAGCCCTTAATCCTCTTTACTCGCCTTTATGATTTCTTTTAAATATTTAAATTAAATTAGATGGTATTTTTTATTCAAATACTGACCCATTTTCCTCTAGTAAAGCCGACTCCCAAGGTGCAGAGCTGAGTTATTCAAAGAGGTCAGCTCATTCCCATAGGATTTAGAGGAAGGCTCTTGAAACACGACTTCATTATGTCTCCTCAAGTGACAAACAGGCTCTTGATCGGGACTGTGCACATTGCTTTGCTTCTACGTTCTGTCACTGGTTGTCTGATGATCCCAGCGGTTCTGTGTTCTCCTCAGGGTCTTTGCGCTTGGCCGTCATCATCGGGGTTGCTGTGGGAGCTTTCCTGGCTCTCATCGTCCTCATTGGGACCCTGGGGGCTTTCTGCTGTGCTCGACTGCAGAGGAGTAAGTGAGCTCGTTGTTTCTACAGAGACAGAAACACAGAGGCGACTCGCACCGCACGTCCACTGAGACACCCACTGTTATTAAACTCAACCTGTGACGCTATGTTGCACAATGTAGCACGACTTTATCCACACATGCACAAAAGTGTTGGAGTATAGCTAATTAAAAGGAGCACCGCTTACCCACTTTTTTTCTGTATCTTGACGGCAACTCAAATGTTGTCAAATTAGTGTTTTTTCCAATAATAATTTGTTTTTCCAACAATTAGCAGTGTAGCATGACAAAACACTACATAACTGTTTTTGTATTATATTATACACAGCCTTACAGAGCTGAGCAAACTCTCTAGGAAAGCCTAAAGTAAATCTAATTAAATATGAAATACATAATTATTCAGTTATGTAAATAATGTAGTATTTTAGGTTTTAATAGTTGTCTGTCACCATAACTGAGAATCCTCATTTTAATTTTGCTATATAAATTCTGATCTGATTATTAACCAAAATAATTAAATAAAAAGTTGTACACATACACACAAATATACAATTTATTAAAATAACTGTTTTCTATTTTAATATATTTTCAAATGTAATTTATTTTTGTGATATCAAAGTTGAATTTTCAGCATCATTATTCCAGTCTTCAGTGTCACATGATCCTTCAGAAATCATTATAATATGCTGATTTATAACCAATGTTGAAAGCATTTGTGCTGCTTAATATTTTTTTTGGCCTGTGATACTTCTTTCAGGGTAATATTTCTGATAATAAATCAGTATATTAGAATGATTTCTGAAGAATCATGTGACACTAAAGACTGGAGTAATGATGAAAATGAAAATGACTTGACAGTAGTTTAACTACTTCAAAGTACCCGTGCAGCTTGTAGCTTGGCAAGCTACATTTTCCAAGTAGCTTCTCCAACATTGTACCACAGAGTGATAAGAGCGCAGCTGCACCTCATTCACATCTTAGTCTATATGAGGTCTTTATACCCATGCAGCTTGTAGCTTGGCAAGCTACATTTTCCAAGTAGCTTCTCCAACATTGTACCACAGAGTGATAAGAGCACAGCTGCACCTCATTCACATCTTAGTCTATCTGAGGTCTTTATTGTCTTATCTTGCCTTTCGCAAATTGCCTCCATTAGCGGTGAGCTCGTGCTCCTTACCAGCAGCAGCCTGACTTTATCTGGCCAAGACTGTAAAGACCTCATTTTTTAACAAGTGATATTTTTTTTCTTCGCATGTTGTGACTGTGCACCACAGAGGACATGCACCTGGTGATGTCATCACTCCCAGTTTCCCTCTCCTCTCGTCAACGAGAGCTCTCCGGCACGTTAAAAAGCGAAAGTAAGCCCTTTTATCACCTCTTAGAGGCCAGGATCTGGGAAAATATAGACATGCATGTTGTTCACGGGCGATTGCTGCATGTTCATGAGTGTGTGAAGGGATATTCAGAATCATGTCAAAGCTCAGCGGAAGCTGTAGGACGTAGTGAGGTTTGCATCACCATGGCTAATCAGAACGATTTCCGCCAGATCTCAAAGGGGTTGTATCTGCTAAAAACGACATCCGAGTGGAGATTGTCCATAAGGACCAAAACGCAGCCAGAGAACCGGAAGACCACGGCAACATGAAGCAAATTATGGTGAGTTGGCATTCCGAACCCCGCTTATCACTCTTCTCTCTGACTTCTGACTTACATCTGGTTTAAGCATCCGTCTCGGATAATCTGATGTTAACAGCTCTGACTGCAAATTGGCTCCTATAGAGTATTAAAGTCAAGCTAGATGAGTTTGTGTACATGCAAACTTTTCATCTTGAAGATGCAAGATATGATAGTGTATCTTGCTGTCGTTTGCCTCATTTTTTGTTGCTGTAATGCTGGTTGCTAGTAGATGTGCCCTAGATGCCCTCACATTATTAGTGAGCTATGCAACTGCTCACAAATTAGATGCATTGCCAATATAAATAAGATTTAATTCTATTTTGAAAAGTGATGTTTTCCTACTATTTGTTCAGGTGAAGGAAGTGTTTGTGTATAAATTAGAGCAGTGCATAATACACCAAATCACAAGCAAGAAGAACGATTATCGGTGCATGAAATAAACGTACTCAGAATGACATCAATTTCGACACCGTTTTCCCACACATTATATTTTAGCATGTGCCTGCCTATCGACAAGATCTCAAAGAGATCATACCTCATCATATCTTAACTACAGTCGGTAGTCGCTGAATCTTTTGCATGAAGAATCGCAGAACATTTGCATAAAGCTACACTTTTCTTAACCTATAATATGCCGTCACATTTGACAAATTCCGTTCACATTATTAATGTAATGGTACAGTCGCATTTACCGTTGCTTGGCAAAATTTTGTGGGTGAAATTGAGTCATTCGAAAAGGAATCTGCATGATAGGGAGCTTCGTGTCGGGGCGAAACATTTTCCCAAACAGATTTAGCTCATTTTAAAGTTGGTCATTTGAACTACAGAATACTGCTCTGTTTTAAAGTGAGCGTAGTGTGAGCTGTTATACATTGGACCTAATGTGACACTCTAAGTGTGAACATGAACAGTCTTCCTTCGCCTCTTCCCCTGCAGCACTCAAATCACAGTGCAGCACTGCAGCATCCTTGAACTTTGACCAGGTTCGGATCAGACCTGAGCTTTGAGGGAATTTCTGTTATTGCTGGATGCTGAAATTCTCGTGTACATGCTTACGGGCTGAAATCAATACCGGTCACTGGTGCTTTAGCACATCATCATCTCAATTTCTCTCTTTCTGTTTTTAGATGGAGCGAACCGAGTTTCAGCAAGAGTCGGTGTTGAAACAGTTGGAGGTCCTGCAGGAGGAGGAGAGGGAGCTACAGCACATTAAGGTGATGAACAGAGGGATGGAGAGAAGGGGGGAGAACTCTGCATGACTCACATCTGTCACCATTAAAGAACCCCAGAGAGTCATTTCTCCATCATACTCATAAAAAACAGATTTAATAGAACAGCCGCGTAATCTCACAGAATCTAATAAAGCAGTTGTGGGAATTCTCGCTCTCTGATTTTTTCAGAATTCCTTACCATGTTCTTTTTCTTTACAGAGTCCATTATAGAAATGTTCACAAATGGATGTGTTGTCATACTGACTGACTGCATGTCAGATCTCCAGAGCCCAAGTTTTCATTATATCCTCTGGTAATTGAGAAGTACTGGGGCATTTGGTAGAATGTGCATGCTAATTCGTTTAATGAATGCTGCTTGGCTAGACTCCAGTCTGGAACTTTTGTCTAGAACTTTTCAGCCTTTCAGACCATTTCAAAAGCTCAATATTTCAAGGACTTGTTAGGATCTTTACAAATTGCACATTTAAGTCGAAGCATCCATCATTAGTCATATTTGCTAAAACAATTCTATCTAACCAGAAATGGAAACTTTGCTTTGTGACTGCCTACTGAGTCACATTTACAGAGAGAAACAAATTTATCAAAGATAAAATGCCATCTACTTTCCATTAGATAATAATCACAATAAAAATTATATATTGAGATACTATATTTGAAATGGATTGCCTTGCAAGAGGGTTTATAAAACTAACCTACATCATTACCCAAGAGGATTTTAGACTGCGCCAGAGATTTATGAACATGTCTATTCTTTACCATCAATATTAAACGTACGTATGTAACTCGTTTGATTTACATAAATGGTGAGTTGTGGACTTGCTGAACACACAGTTTCTTGGAGGAACATTTTCAAAAAGATGACTGTTTCTTAGGGAAATAAAGAACTTTTCCAAAGAGAATGCAAAGTGTCTCTTGGGAAAACAAAACTTTATCAAAAAGAACGCAAAGTTTCTCAGAGGAACACAACATTTTTGCCAAGAGAGCACACATTTTCGTAGGTGAATGCAAAACTTTTGCAAAAGGAACGCAGTGTTACTTAATGGAATGAACTAAACTTTTGTGAACAGAATGCAACATTTATTAGGGAAATGCATAACATCTGCAAAGCAAACACAACATTTTACAGGTGTAACAAAACTTTTGCAAAGAGAACAAAGTTTCTTGGGGGAATGCAAAACTTGTGCGAGAGAACTAAATACGAGTCCCGTTTACAAACTAGAATATCATAGAGATTTGGAAACAAGCTCAGTTCAGTTGCTTTGAGGTTTGCACTGGCACCAGTCAGATTTTTCTTCAGAAAATGTCAAAATCGAGTTGGTCATCTTTTTTTCTGCCCAGCAACCAAACCTTAACAATCTCTCCATGGCAAAACCATCATCATCTCTCAGTATTCAAATATTCCATTGCATCCAGTATGATTAAGCCACTGGCCCTTATTGGAGATTTAGAGATGTTCAGCCTTGACTCTGACAGCAGTGAAAGTGCACACCATACTATATTTTTTTCAGGAAACCTTGAGTTATTTCACCTCAGCATTCCCACAAGACCGCTAGGATTAAAAAGAGAGAGCGAGAGATATACGTTATCTATATAGAAACTGGCCAAAAATAAAATGTGAGTGAATTTTATGGAGATTATTTCGCATATTTAATGCCGACATGAATCGTCAAGGCCCATTTAATTAGTTGATAACAGGATTTGACTGTTTATGCTGGAGATGACTGTTTCACACCACTAAAGCATGTAATCTTCTTAGCGTGGGACAGTTATCAGTCTGTTCCCTAATTTCCATGTCACGCTGCCTATAATTAGTGTGAGCTGAACTTGACCTTGGGTTTTTACAGCTTACAAATACATGAGGAAAATTACAGTTTCCTTTTACTCTTTGCCTCATTTTGCTTTTAATTCAAGCTGAAAGTATATATTGTAAAAGTCCTGTAATAAATTGATAATTGTTTGTTAAAATGAATAATTGTGCTAACAGACTTTGGATAAATAGATTAATTTGATGACAAGCTTCATGGAAACATCCAGGGAAATGCCCACAAACAATGAGAAAAACAAAAAGATAAAGAGATTCATTTGATGTGTTGATTCATTGACGACTTTGAGGCGAGAATTCATTAAATGGTTTATTTAACATGGCATTTGGGTGCAAAATGCCTGTTTTGTCTTATTTCCCCCACAGAATAAAAAAGACAATTGTGAATTCTTATCTCACAATTCAGATTTTTTCCCCGCAATTACCTTTTTATTTCCTTGCAGAAAAAAACATTCTGAAAGTAATTCTTAAAATTCTCAGTTTATATCTCACAATTATGACTTTTTTCTTTCAGTTCTGAGAAAACTAGAATTGTGAGTTATGAACTGAGATTTGCGAGTCTAAAAGTCACAATTTTTGTGGATAAAAAAACAAGCTTTTTTCCTGCAAATGTGAGTTTATATCTCACAATTCAGACTTTTTCCCTAAATTGCAAATGTATATCTCACATTTCAGAATTCTTCTCAGAATTGTGGAAACAAAATCTGAATTGTGAAAAAAATACAATTAAAAAAGTTGCAATTACCTGGTTGAAATAAGCTTCCATTAGACTATATGTGCTGGCAAAATACATTGTCATGTAATTTTTTTCCTTGCATACATATTGCGCAAATAATTAAAAGGTTGATGAAATGTATTTATTTGTATTAGGATCCAACCAACGGTTACTACAGTGTGAACACCTTCAAAGAACAGCCGACCCCGACCATATCCCTGACAGCCAACCAGAACACAGAGGTCCGAAACCCCGCCACAGCGACCCTCGGAAAACACCGCGTCCCCACCGGCATGTCTTACACCAACATTTACAACACACTGGGTGCCGGTCCCAACCGCCTGTATGACTACAGCCAACGTTTCGTTTTGGGAATGGGCAGCAGCTCCATCGAGTTGTGTGAACGTGAGTTTCAAAGGGGATCGCTCAGTGATTCCAGCTCGTTCCAGGACACCCAGTGCGACAGCAGCGTCAGCAGCTACAGCAAGCAGGACGCATACGCGCAGTTCGACAAAGCTAGCAAAGCCTCTGTGTCGTCTTCATCCCACTACTCACAGTCATCATCCCAGAACTCGGACCAGACTCGACCGCTACAGAAACGAATGCAAACGCACGTTTAACTAAAGAACTTAATGTCATACTTAATGTCATACCGTGCTTTTGGACGAACACTACAGGTGAGTCACCTCTGCTTCATGCACCATTCGTGAAAAAATCCAAACGTCGCAAGCTTGGAAAGTCAATACCGACATCTCAAGCTAATTTTTCTGTATATTTTGAAAAGTAACGTGTTTTTTAGATATCATGTTCTTTGTGGAAGACTTGTGAGTTTGAAAACTGAAAACGAGGGAAACCATCCCTTGGACGTTGTTTCATAACATGACAATCAGGAGTCCATCCACACAACTGCCATTGACTATCACGGTGAGCCGATCTAATATGTTCCATGCAGGAACTTGGAACTGTGGGAGAACCTCAAGGGTTATGTTAGTTTTTTTTTAACGAGGAGCCAAACTTGGGGTGTTTAGCAGTTCGTCTACTGTGGCTCAAAGCACAAGGGTGTCTGTTCAATGCCAACCGCAGTGTTTCTCTGCTGATAAAAAGATCTAAACGAGGATGAATTATCCTCCGGAGGTCGTCGCTCAAAATTATCATTCTGTGCTTTTCTAAGGACTCTGTAAGATAGATTTCACTTGTGTGCACTAAACGGTTTTTAATTACATCTCTCTTCTCTTTATGTGGTCTCTCGTCTTTACGATTTCATGCTTTGTGTTTTTTTCCAACGCAATGTGAATGTGTAAAAACACACACGGCCAAACTGCATGTGTGGAGAGTTCTTCAGGAGCTTTGCTAACGTGGACAGCATAGTGTTTACATGCCAGAGACCAGAATGTAAATCCCAATACTTTATTTTCTCAGTGTATTAAATGTGAGCTGATCATTTCAATACATCGTGGTTAATAAATGCGTTTATGTACGTACATGTCCTGTGAATTCAGACGCTCTGTTGTTAGAAGCTTCTTTTATACCTCCAAACAATGTGTTGTTGTTGTTGTTGTTGTATACATCGAGCATAAACTCCACATTCTGGTGGGAGTATGATTGAATTTTATTTTGTTCTGGTGTTCTGTTTATTTTAAGGCTGCCATATGTTTAGGCTCACTGTTTTAAGTAAGCTTCTCTTTCCTCAGCCCTCCTGAATGTCTGGCGTAAACGTTTACATCGTTTAATTGGTTCAGGAAGTGCCTCCCGTCGACGGAAGAGCCTGCAGAACATTCAGAGTGAAACTTTAACTCGAGCTGTGCATCAGAGCAATTACACTGATCAAATAATCATGATTACAAAATAAGTGTTGAATAAAACAGTGTGTGGGAAAGCTGTGTGGTCATTAAATTTGAGGCGGCGTTTCTTTATTTTTTTTGATTCATCAAACCTTTTTTATGAACGAAGCGACTCTCTGTCAAGTCGGATTATGTCAACAGCAGTTCACCTCAAATGTACCAACTGAAATATGCATGCTGTAAAATGAATAGGTTATGAAAGTTTTAACGAATGCTTCCTGCAATGTTAAATATCCAACTTACCTAAAGTTAACTCAACTTATTATTTTAAGTCATGCGTGAACATATTTTAAGATGATACAATGCATTATTTCAATGTTGAATTTTAAGTTTTAATAACTCATTAAAGGGAGGACATATCAGATTTGTCTTGCTCTTTTAAAAGAAACGATGTACTATTTAAGCAACACCAAGTACTGACAGCAAAAACACAGCAAGATATAACACAATAATAAGAATATATAGTTATGTGCCGCTCGATTTAGCTTACTCAGCACAATGGCACAGATTTAAAAACATGAGTGGCCACATTTCTTTTCACTCTATGCAGCTGGTTAAGACAATGTCAGCTTTGAACTGATAGATTTTATTCACTTCATTACATTTCGTATGTAAAGAAGTAACAGTACAAAAGCAAAAACAGCCTGCTTTATTCTAAGCACGAGTGACAAGATGGACAATGATTATATAAATTATGAATTTTTAAATATCTAGCAATTTATAATGTTCATTTTGTTAATATTATGTATTTTATATCAATGATGAATAACAGTTTTAAAGCCTTCATTAATCTTGGTTAAAGTTCATTTCTACATACATTTTTGATGAATTAAGCATGAACAAACATTACTGATGAACAATGTGTTTCTCGCTACTTTTCCAGGAGCAGTGCTCAGTGCTGAATCTTCAGGATCACGACTAAGTAAATTCAATGAAAATAAAAAAAGACTGAATGCGGAATAATAACAAAGCAGCTAGCTACAATTCTCTTAAAATTGTATTAAGTTATCCTCGACAGCTATACTCTTAACTTGAAGCATAGTCTTTTACACCTAGTGTAGTCCACATCATGAGCAAATGACTCATATGAGTCTTGGTTCTTTTTAGTGAATCAAAAACTTGCAGTGCAGCCAGGGTATAGTCAGATTCCCAAACGATTGACTTTCATGAGTTGGTTCTTAGTGAATCAATGACATAAAGGGCAGCCAAATGACTCTCATGCCCTGGTCCTTTTGGTGAGTCAAAAAAACATACAACATGGCCAGGGTATGCTGATTTACAAATAAATGACTCTCATGAGTTATTTTTAGTGAATCAACAACATAAAGCACAGCTAGAAAAGTCTGATCCACAAGCAAATAGCGCTCATGCTCTGGTTCTTTTTAGTGAACATAGCTCAGCGAGGGTAGTTTGATTTCTGATTGAATGTCTCGCGGGAGCCGGTACTTTTAGAATCAAAACCATATTACAGAGGGGCCAGGATTGTCTGATTTCCAAGCGAATGACTCTAATGAACCGATTCTTTCATTAACAGGGCTATACAATATAGTTACTGGAGGGCCAGGACCCGCAGATTTTGAGTTATAACCCTAATCAAAAACCCTGCTTGTAATAATTCAGTTATCTTGAAGACTTTCTGAGTTGTAACTGAATCCACGAGTGGAACTGAAAACTGGAACTGAGTTAAAGTGTAGAAAGTAGCCTGTATGTGTAATTCTGCTACCCTTAACCTAGCCAACATTAAAAAAACAAAAACACTACAATGTTGCTCATTGTTAGTTCATGCAGCTAATGCATACATAAGTGTAGAAACTTTAGAGTCTTTAAATGCAACATATTAAAGCATAAGGACTGTTGAGATCATCCTATTTACATCTGATCTGAATAAGTCGATGCAGGATCAAGGAAATGCAAACCTGATATAATCTCTCCGCGATAGCATTAGTGATATTTCATAAACCCTCCAAAAATCTTTATACAAATGAGTTCTGCTGTGGCTTTAATCCATCATCTTGGCTTTTAAAGGTTGGCCCGACCACAACAGATCCATCTTGAAACTAAATGGACTTCAAAGGATGATCTTACTTGAGGTACAGAGCCTCATGTTTGCACTGGATTAAATTACAGTCCTTGTTGCTTCCGGCTTTGTCATCTTAATCGAAAGTCTAGTCACACACTTGGTAAGTGCAGCTATTTGGAAAAGCCTTCATCAGCACATTCTTCAGTAGGCCGCGCTGTGTGTGTGGGAGCCCTGAGTGCTGGAGCCGAATTTGCCTATCTGTTGTGACCAGCGCTGAGTAAATTACTTCTGCAGCCACTTTCAGGATGCATCTATTGATTCTGCACACGGCCAGAAGTGATGGCAGCTTAATGCTTCAATTTACCCCAATCCGCACTCTGTACACAACTTCTTAGCTCACGCCTTGAACTTTATCGCTGCACCCCGCGTGCGCGCCTGTGACCGCAACCTCACGTGGGCAGCGGCCTATGGGTCTGTGTGTGCGCTCGCGATGACAAAGTTTACAGCAGACGCTGGGATGTTTATGTAAATTAAGATACAAGTATGCACATTTATATCCCTCCAAACGCTCTGAAACTGATGATCACAGCATGCACCGATCCTCGGAAATATGACATATGAAGCCCTAAATAAACGTCGTCATTCCTCATCCTGCGCTCTGCGAAACCTGCAGGAAAATGATTCGAGCCTCTGAATGTATGATGAAACATCTACACAAACCCGAGCTTCATCCGGACGCTTATCTGCACTCCATCCTCCCCAACGACACGGTGCATCTGGGTGCTTAACCGCTCTGAAAATTCATAACAGAAACAATCTGAGAGGAAGATGAGGAATGCTCATGATTTATTGTCATCTGCCCCAAGGTTATTATGGTTAACTAAGACATTTTACAGTTTAGACCAAATAAGAATGTTATCATTAGTCAAGTCAAGCCAAGAAATAATAAACCACACTTTTACAGCACTTATTTTTTTTTTATGTTAATTCCTATAATAACAGGTTTGAAATTAACATAAAAAAAAAATGCTGTGAATAATGAACTGCGAATGTCAGTCTGAACTCACTGTGAAAATTAATTTTAAATAAAATAGCCTATCCTATTTTAAAACAAGTATTTTCATCTCTGAGCTGTGAATGGCATGCAAGACGCAAAAACATATCTATTTCACACTTTTAAGAGCTTCCAGAAAAAAGATTCACTGAATGTTAAGATTGGTAGGCCTACAGTCATAAAATATTTGTGATTGTGGCTTGAAAAGTATTTTATTTCATCAAAACACATGGCTACTGTTTACAGAGGCCTAAACAAATATAACTCATATCGGAATTATGAATTTGTTGCCACCAAATAGGTTTTACTAATTCATTTCCTCATTTTAAAGAAATCCTAAGCATGTTTCACTTTTTTATTCCGTCATTTTAAGTAAATCGTCAGCCGTAATAGCAGCTATATATGTGTTTTATCAATATGGACGACTGACTTATGAAATTGGGGCAGGAATTGGTAAAACGTGCACAAGTTAGCCTACCTAAAACAAGGGAACCACTTAGTAAAATGTTCAGGTATTAAAAATTGGGGCAAATGACTTCTAACCATGCTAACCTGCAAAGCTGTGACCCATTAGGTTATTGAGGAAATTAATTAGTAAAACCTATTTGGTGGCAACAAATTCATAATTCCGATATGAGTTATATTTGTTTAGGCCTCTGTAAACAGTAGCCATTTGTTTTGATTAAATAAAATACTTTTCAAGGAACAATCACAAACATTTTATTATTTTTCAGTGTTAAACAATATGAATTTGACAAATGAAGCTTTCAACTTAAACCTGTGTATTTTCAGTTTTGGGGTTTCTGGAGTATATTTTAGTATATGTCATAGGCAGATGGAACAGTTTGTGGTGCTGGTGATGAACATTACAACTATATTACGCCACAGTAAATAAAAACAAAATAAATCATTTCAAAAAGTACAAATTAAATAAGAACTATTTATGCCCCATTAAAACTTACTAATTTGAAAAAACATATTTTGCAAAACAACAATAACCCTGTTTTTGACATATTTTTTTCTTGAGAACATCTTGATGATTAAATAGAAAACTAAACCTTTTTTTGTACGAGTGTGTAATGAGGCAGTGAAATGTCATTTAGAATCAACCTGCTGCTCAACAACTGCACAAATTAATTAGAAGCACAACACAAAATATTAAAAAATGAATCAATTCAAAATCGCTCATCTACTGGCATTCTCTGCTGCACATATGGCAAGAGGAAGTCACAAAATGGAAAGAAATCATTATGCAACCTTTATATGAGATGAGTTCAGCATCGCATGACAGCAGACTAAGGTGATTTCTTCAAGATCATCTCCGCTAAACTGCTCTGAACGAGGTTAAGGGACCTCTGAGCCGCCGATGGTGTCGGAGCTGTCAAACGAGAATATTTGACTTTCCTGCTTAACCTTCTTGAGAGCAGGGCAAATAGAAACATTGTGGAGCTCTCGGAAAACAGGGGAAAAAGAGACGGATCAGGGGACAGAGGAACTCAGCTCGGTTCATTCATCATTTCCTTTCCAAGAAAACTCAAGGATGAACAAATAAGTGGAGCTTTTCTGAAGATTCACACACAGTTAAAATATAAATAATTAGCCTAAAACTTTCATACATACAAGGCATAGCCTTTGTGTGTCAAACAAAGAGTGTTGCATGGAGAAAAAAGTGAATGGATATGTTCTGTTAAGCTATTTTTGCTGTATACACTGTGAACAGAATATGCACATTTTCTGGATGCTTGAAATACCTGGATGGCTGTGAACTACTGTGTCCCACAATCAGTATTTACACCCCGATCTCACGGCAATTAGTATTAAATCATACGAGTTAGGTCATACGAATATGTAGGAATTGCCGTGAGATAGCGTTGGTATTTACAACAGCAAGTGTTATGTTCACTCCTGGGAAAGCCATGGAAATGTATGAAATGTTAAAAGGTCACAGAGAGAGTTATGGACATTTGAAATTTCAGTGATCAACGGGTTTTTTCTAGTTATGCTTGCAGTCTTCTGCTATAAATAACATTTTGTGAATGCAATCTATCCCATTATTAAAAAAGACAAAAAAGGTTATATTTCTGAGATGTGTGCATTGCCCTGTCATATGCAGAGTGCTTGCGCTTGTCGGGTTCTTTTGGGACCTATCGCATGTCCTAGATGTCCTATCTAATGTCCTGTCTAACAGATGACTAGAAAAAAGTATATGACTATTAAAAAATGGCCATGACTTTTCAATGACCTTTCAAGTTATTAATTTCCATGACTTTTCCAATATCTAATAAAAAGGCAAAATGTCAGTATAAAAGAATTGCGTGTGCATCTGATTTAAAAACAAAACAAAATGCAAATAACAATATGATGAATATGGTACACCGCTCATATTCAACTTGCTGAAATACAAACTGAAATTAAATTAAATATAAAACAAATGTATTTTATTTCTGCTAATTGCTAAGGCAACATTTCTCTTTTCTGTTTAGTTCAAGTACTAAGACTAAATAAACAAGAATTAAACATTTAATAAACATTTAAATAATAATAATATAGTTTAGGAAAAACACAACTTTTACTAAACACAAAATTACTAAAACTTTAAAATAAAAAAATTATATAATAATAAAATCTCATTCAAAATATTTACAACTATAATTGTAAATAAATGATAAATAAACAAAATAACTTACTGGTCATGTGAAGACAGTGTTGCTTTGTTCATCATGTTGGCTTTTCAGTTGCTGCATGGCTTCCTGTTCATTATCTTTGAAAGAAAACAAAATGTATTTAGCATTTTTAATCTAATTTTGCATGAAAATGTCATAACACTGTCCAATCAAAGTGTGTCCCTGGATATTGTATTGGGCCTGTTTAGGCAAACACTCAGTCAGCTGGGTCTTAGCGTATACAGAGGAAACACATACATGGGCTAATGATTTTACCTCTATTCAAGAGAGACATTTAGTATGATGGACAGGCTCAGTATTTGCCTTGTGTAATTAATATCAGAACTGGTCGATGGTAAACTAACTTCTGACATTTTGTCTCCGAGGTCTCCAAAGGACCCTCACAAATCAATATGCATGTCAATTTTTCTTATTTAGCTGCTGTTGTTCAATCTGTTGACCTGAAGAATCAAAAATATTCCCCATCCAGCCTTTTTACACAGCTAAAATTACTCATAAATGAGTCATTCGTTCCAGCTGAAAGAGGATTGATCATTATTCACAGATAATGACCATAATGGTCTACACACAGATGTTTTTGTAAAGCTTCAGTTTTAATTGGCTTGCTCTGCTTTAGAGCTTGATTGCTTTTTGAATGAGTCTGTCCTTCTGTAACGTCTTTTGGGGAATCAGGAACAGGTTTTATTTCTCTTTGGGAAACAAACACCTTTGTATTAACTGCCCTGTTGATGATCAATAAAATGACTCTCAATCCCAGACCTGCATTGTTGATTCTGGTGTTATGATTTATTTAAAGATGGATGTTTAATGTTATCCACTCTTTCAGATGTAGTGAATTGATCTTGAAAAATTAAAGAGTTTTCTTTAAATGAAACGTCTTTTTGCAGCCCTATTTGCAGAGCATAAATCTTTTAAACCTTTATTTGACTGTATAATTCATATTATGAGATTTAAATTCAAATGTTCTCTCCCTCAGGACAAACCTAATACTAGCATATGAATCAAATAGTTGCAGTATGATAAATTTATATTAAATGGCACCACGAAATGTCAACAGAGTGGAAAAAAACACAACAAACACAAACTTTACAGAGCTCAAGCAGCCAAACACCCACTTCCCCCGATGGACGGCTTGATCACGCGTGATGAAAGCTGATGAGATGCAAATCCCCATCTCCTTCTCCTGATGAGGTCTGACATACCTCACGGCATGATACCTGCTCGCTAACAATTACCATCTGTAATTAATTGTCATTTGTATTATGCACATGAGGACGGTCCAATAATTGTTCATGATTGCACAATCACAGACAAATTAGGTTGACTTTATCAGCATTTAAAAAAAGAAGAGCTGGAGAGAGAATACGTGGGTGTTTTCTTCACCTTCTGGAAGTTATTGGACTCATAATAACAACCGAGCAGCATTTTAACCAACCAGATTTCAATATCTTTGCGTGCCAACACAATGCTATTGTGCTTTAGCATGTTGCTAAGGTGTTGTGAAGTCTCTATGATATTAATGTAAGTTATGGCACAGGTTGCTGTGGTGTTCTGAGCATGGCTGCCGGAAATAACAAAAATAATGTTTGCATTTATAGTTCTGAAATTACATGTCTCCCTAAGTGACGCTGTTGCTCACAGAAGCAGACACTTGTTTATGTGGCTTTATAAATAACACACACACACACACACACACACACACACAATGATATTGAACATACTTGTTTCTCTGAAAATGTTAATTTAGCATTATTCTGATTTTAAATGTGTGTTCCATGTCGGAATGCCTGTTTTTGTTTTGGTATGTGTCGATAGTATTTCATCACCCCGGGTAGCCAGATTTCAGAAACACAGCATGCTGCATCCATGGAAGACAGCATATGAACTTGGTGACAGATCGAAGATTCTACCAAACTTAAAAAGCCTCGGCATCCATCTAAAAGCTCTATAACCAGAGTCATATTTAAATGTGGATAAATCAACTCATCAACTTACAGTGTAAGGTTCAAACTCGGATCGCTAGGCTTCATTTATGGGAAAAGTCAAATTTTGTTTTGAATGAGTGTTTGGAGCTCAAAGTCATGTGATCTCAGCGTTTGTACTGTTTGGAATGTCAGCTTGTTTTGCCGCTAGATGGTGAAGATGGAACCCATCTGAAGGTTTTAAGTGATCTCAGTTTTCTAATGTAGGTTCATTTTTAATTAATGTAAAAAGGGAAAATAATATTTCATTGCTTCTAATTGACCTATTTACTACAGTGGCCCAGTACTACACAACACCATGAAATCACCACATCATATCGCATGGGACTAATTTAATTGTGTTGTGCTAATTTCACTGTGCTTGTTTCCGTTGTGTTGTGCTAATTGTGTGTTGCAGCTTGTTCTTGTTGTGTATGCGACTTGTTTCCGTTGTGTTGTGCTAATTTCCTTTTGTTATGACTTATTTCCATTGTGCTGTGGCAATTTCGTTGTGTTGCAACTTGTATCCATTGTTTTGTGCAAATGTATTGTGTTGCGCCTTGTTTCCTTTGCGTTGTGGATATTTTGTTGCGTTGATGAGATTTCGTTGTTAACACAAAACAATCACTACACATAAATAAATGAATACTAATTTTACAGAACCTTCATACTTAACAGTATTTAATTATTTGAGAAAATATTTGTATAATATACATGGACTGAGTTTGTGTTGTATTGTTTAGACCATCATGTGTTGCTAGCGAATCATTGGTGAATCATTTGGAGTTTCTCCATCATTAGAAATCAGCCGTGCCACTTTCACCAGAACTTGCTTTTTGGAGAGGTGTATGTCAAAGTCAGTCTATGATCTAGGTCCTATGCAGACATGTAAAAATATGATCAATCGTTCCAGCTGGCTAAAATGATAAAAGTAAAATCAATGCAAATGTGGAGAAATATGGCGGCTTATAAAATTCACTGGCCTTATATATGGAGAAATATATGAGACATCAATCTCAAATGTCTCAATTACATCTTTGACACGGCCTGTGGTTCTGCTGACCCACAGATCAGCTGTGGTCTGTTTGTGTAATTTATGTTCTACATAAATTATCAGCCATTGAGAAAGCACACAAGCAGACGCTCCATCAACAGCTGTTATTGACATGGGGCACTTTGCAACTAGACTTAAAGATAAATCACTGTGTGCTTATTGACATTTGAGAAATGCCGGCACAGGTCGACCCGCACGCTGGCGGCATACAAAGCTGTGTTCTTCCTAATCCAGTTCCTCACGAGCGTGTTTTACAGTTTCATTTTTGCTGAGGGATTTACATGGATTCATTTGGAAATCGTCAGACTGAAACAATGATGTCAATGACTGCGCAGATAAAAGAGTGGCATTTCTCCAACATGATGAAGAGAGAGCACCGAATCTCAGAGAGATCCTCTATCACGCTGACTTTTACAAATATTCTAAATAAAAAGGTTCAACCTTTTAAATTCCCCATTGATTTAGGTGCTGTTCTTCTGTGCCTGTGGGTTTTAATTAAAGTAAAGGGTATGAGGCCTTTTAAAATGAAGGTTTAGCTTTTAAAAGCCAGGGTGAGAGCAGCGCTTCTAAGAATGAGTGCTGTGTTCATGGCTTCTATTTTTTTAATGGACGGAGGTGAAAGAATTCCTCATTGTCTGCACATATGTACTCTTGGCTTGAAACGAAATTCTTTGAAAAGGAAATTACCTGGGCCGCTGGCGTCTAATGCCAAAGATTGGTTGTGCAGTGGTAAAACTGCTTCAGCATTTCTAAAACTGTGGAAGTCGATTTCAAATTAATCTCTAATCAGATGTCTGGAAGTGCAGAATAAATCAAATTAGTTTCCAAGACTACAAACTGGTGACTACAGTTTGACATGTAAAAAAAAAAACAGTTCAATATTGCCTGACTCACATTCACTTGGTTTGTTTGGATGGTTCATTTAAGTCAATTGAATCAGTTCAACTTAATCATTCAAAATAACCATTTCAAAATAATTATCCATACTCATACATGTTAGGTTTCTGCAACTTGTGTTTGTTTGCTCAAAAACGAATCCAGATTTTGTCTCAGGCTGTGTGAATGTCAGTATGTGCTCCGGGTCAATGTGTGTGTGTGTGTGTGTGTGTGTGTGTGTGTGTGTGTGTGTGTGTGTGTCAGTGCAAGCTAAGAGAGTCTGATTGTTCAGTGGGTCACAGTCGCACTGTTGGGTTAAACATGGGTTTAATTGTGCATCAAAGTGGATTATAGGACTTCTGGCCATAAGTTCCACCATGAAGTGTCTACAGATCAGGACTGGCAACTGGAAGGTTGTTTGTTCGAGCCTCAAATGGAGTGAGCCAACATGAGCCTTTGAGCAAGGCACTTTGCATAATTCTTGTGCCATATGAATAACTGCAAATTAATATAACCACTAACTTTGATGACACTAGCTTTCTCCATATATTTTAAAACACCCTTTTCCAAGGCGACTGTTCCTGTAATACAGTACATGTGCTACATGTCAGTTTGCATAAATGTGTCTGCTAGATAGCTGCTTAATTTGCAGAGCATTATTAGTCATTTCTGTGCTGAAATGTGTGGAATTATGTTAAATTGATCTAAATATGATTAAATAAATAGAGCTGAGAGCAATACAGTGTTATTGGTAGCTGAAACAAGTGTGTGTGTGTGTGTGTGTGTGTGTGTGTGTGCATCTGGTATGTATCATTTTATATGGACCAAATGTCCCCACAAGTATAGTAATATCAGCAAATGTTGACCTTGTGGGGACATTTTTTGGTCCCATGAGGAAACAAGCTTATAAATCACAGAATGGTGAGTATTGAAAATCTGAAATAGCAGAAAGTCTTCTGTAAGAGGTAGGTGTAGGGCGATAGAAAATACAGTTTGTACAGTATAAAAACCATTACACCTATGGAGAGTCCCCACAAAAAATGAAAACCAGTGTGTGTGTGTGTGTGTGTATATTTCCATTTCACAAAAGGTTCTTTATAGTAAAAAAAAAAGCATATTTAGATATTTATACAAAAAAAGTGGAACCCTTATTTTTGTAGGTGTATTTAATTGTATAATATATATATATATATATATATATATATATATATATATATATACAATGTGTAAATGTCAAATGTTTCTGTGGAAATGTTCTTTGGAGTTCTGTAAGCTCAGATTCCTTATGCATTGTTATTTTTAGGAAGCTGAAGGCAATATTTCTTAAGCAAACTAAATTTGTATAGTTCTCCAAGGTTCTCTAATAGAAAATGTAGAAGATGCTGGAGTACTTATGCTTAAAGCAAAAGATCGAAAAGATCAGGTTGTTCGGTCAATGGTACCATTGATTTCTACTGACTTAAACACCCTATAATATGATGCTTGTGGTATTAAGCAATGCTCAGAATGGCCCAAGACCATGCTACGGTATGAAATAATCATGAGTCATGTAGCAAAGCTGTCTTTAAAGTATCTTCTTCCAGTATTTCTGCAGTGACAGGTTTCAAATAGGCCACTAAACAATTTATCAGATTGGATTTCAACGTTTCCCAGGAAACCCCAGACACTCGCACAGGTGAAGATGAGCAACATAAACCTGCATCTACTGTTTTCATGATGACTGTTACACCCACACGGCTGTGAGGAAAAGTTTATTCTCCAAAACAACACAGATGTCTCATCAGTCAAAAACTCTTCTCTAACATGTAAATATGCATATCGCAGTGCAGGTTTATGCAAGCGTGGCTTCTGAGTTAAGTGCATTTGGGTTTCCCTTCAAGCAATTCTCCAATCAGAAGTGCTCATTTTCATTCAGGTGGCATCCGGATAAACTAAACAAATAATTCTGGGATTTCGTGAAAGGTCCTGCCCTCACCTCGGGGGCACCAATCACAGCAGACGGCCACCGGATGAGTGATTAGACGCCAAGCTTGATTTGATCTTCAGGGTTTGTTTTTGCAAGCTTTAATAAAAAAAAAAAAAAAAAAAAGAAAGAGCGTGACATGATCTCTTGATCTCGCTCCCTGTCTCAGCTTAGACAACAACACATTTTTTTGATTGCCTGCACATACAAGATTCACTCCCTCTGAATAGAAAACAGCTCTGAATGATTCTTTTCAGAGGGTTTAAAAAGTATTTTTACTTTCAGCACTTGATATAGTTTTATTTTTGCTCTGCTAAGACAGTGAAGTGATTGATTCAGTTAGTCAGACTATGGTGAGTGCTTGTGAGCAACTGCACTAAATGATCATCACAGGTTATTGCGTTCAATACAAACACTGTTTAAAGTTCCACTTTCCAGTCCCATGGCCGTGAGTGATTCCCCTTAAACTTGTTAATGACATATATATATATTTATTAAAAAGTGAAACATCACTGCAGTTACTTTTTACCAGCTGCAAACTAAAAGTAGGCCTATGATAGGCAGAGGTGTAAAAAGTACTCAAAAAATTTACTCAAGTGGAAGTACAGATACTTAGTGAAAATTTTACTCAATTAAAAGTACAAGTATCTGGCCAAAAACATACTTGTACTCAAGTATTAAAAAATTACAAGTACTTTACTTTCTGACACACATTCTAAAGTTTGGTTAAAGGGAGAAAACTAATCAAAATGCAATGGCACAGGTCAAACATGTATATCTAGTGCAGAAACAACAATTATAATGCAGCACAGCGGAACACAGGGGAAAAATACAGGGAAAGGGATTAAACGGAAACTCCATCCTTTCCACCCTCATGCCATCCCATATGATTTTCCTTTATCAGATGAACAAACTAAGAGTTTTAGAAAAAAATCACGTGAATGGGACATCCAAAAACTACACAAAATGAATATGACAGTAACTCATGCAACCCGTTAATGAATCAGTGTCTTCTTAAGTGAAACGATGTAAGATATATGTAAGAAGGATATAAATATTAATATTTTAACCTGACAGGCATGTTCACTTTGTGTGGTTTCTGAAGTAGTTCTGTCCCCTTGCATTATCTTGACTAAATTTCTTTGCTTGTGTTCATCTTAAGAAAGAAAGACTAATTAGATGAATTAATGAGCAAATCATGTGAAATATTAAGATTTTTTTTAAATGTATTGACAGTAATTCCTACTCAATGTGTCAAATAAAATTGTGTGACCATGGACCACAAAAGTCGCTGATGAAGATATTTAGTAAATGTCCTACCGTAAATATATCAAAACGTATTTTTTTATTTAAAAAATATATTTTCAAATGATGACGGAAGAGATGAGTTTTCAAGTCAAGTCAAGTCACCTTTATTTATATAGCGCCTTTAACAATACAAATTGTAACAAAGCACTGCACAATATCAAAATAGGCAAATTTGTCAATAATGTAAAATGACAGGATTTAACACTCAATTATCTGCTGAATGCATTTCATTATTGAATTTAGTAGTGGCATTGTCCAGCTTAGTTCAGTTTAAATAATATCTGTGCAATCAAGTCGATGATTGTGCTGGAAATGAAGTGTCCCCAACTGAGCAAGCCAGAGGCGACAGCGGCAAGGAACGAAAACTCCATCGGTGACAGAATGGAGAAAAAACCTTGGGAGAAACCAGGCTCAGTCGGGGGGCCAGTTCCCCTCTGGCCAGACAAATCAGTAGTTTGTTCCAACTGCAGCAAAGTCAGAGTGTAAGTGGTCCACTGGTTCCAGGGGTCTTTCCCCGATGGCTGTCTAGGTGACGAGGTCCTCACTGGAGATCTGTCTCTGGGGCTCATCTCGGAGGGGTTGTCATCGTCTCTTCTCAGGTGTTCGGTCATCTCAGATCGTTTAAGGGTTGGATCCAGAATGAAGCTTGTGTAATTCCTAACTACCACGGGATGTTAATCCCGTGGCAGTAACATAGAAACAGTAAAACAATTAGCGTAGCAGCGGCTCCATCCAGGAATAACCCTGGATGAAATTATCAGTATAACCCAAGCTAAAGCATAATAATGTGCATGTGTTCAGATGGACTGGCAGTACAAGATTGTGAGATGCATTATATGAATGCTTGGCTAAAGAGATGCGTCTTTAATCTAGATTTAAACAGAGAGAGTGTGTCTGAACCCCGAACGTTTTCAGGAAGGCTATTCCATAGTTTAGGAGCCAGATATGAAAAAGTTCTACCTCCTTTAGTGGACTTTGCTATCCTAGGTACTACCAAGAGTCCAGAGTTTTGTGACCTAAGGGAGCGGGTTGGATTGTAGCGTGATAAAAGATTAGTTAGGTACGCAGGAGCTAAATCATTTAGGGCCTTATAGGCAAGTAATAATATTTTGTAACTGATACGAAACTTAATAGGTAGCCAGTGCAGAGACTGTAAAATTGGAGTAATATGGTCATATTTTCTTGACTCCGGTAGGACTCTAGCCGCAGCATTTTGTACTATCTGTAGCTTGTTTATTGAGGATGCAGGACAACCACCTAGCAGTGCATTACAATAGTCCAGTCTAGAGGTCATGAATGCATGAACTAACTTTTCTGCATCAGAAACACTTAACATGTTCCGTAGCTTGGAAATGTTTCTAAGATGGAAGAATGCTGTTTTGTAACATTGGAAATATGATTTTCAAAAGATAGGTTGCTGTCTAATATAACACCCAGATTTTTAACTGTAGAGGAAGTAACAGTACATCCGTCTAGTTGCAGATTGTAATCCAAGAGATTCTGTGTACTGTTTTTAGGTCCAACAAGTAATATCTCGGTCTTATCTGAATTTAATAGGAGAAAATTACTGGTCATCCAATCTTTTATATTTTTAACACACTCTGTTAGCTTAGATAGTTTCAAGTTTCATCTGGTTTTGTTGAGATATATAGTTGAGTGTCATCAGCATAACAATGGAAACTAATCCCGTATTTTCTAATAATATTACCAAGGGCAGCATATATAATGAAAATAATAGAGGACCTAGGACAGATCCTTGTGGTACTCCATACTTTACTGGTGATAATTGAGATGACTCCCGTTTAAATAAACAAAGTGGTAGCGATCGGACAGGTAGGATCTAAACCATCTTAGAGCCTGCCCTTGAACACCTGTATAGTTTTGTAATCGATCTATCAGTATGTCATGATCTATAGTGTCGACGCAGCACTAAGATCAAGTAAAACTAACAACGAGATGCAGCCTTTGTCTGGCCGAAGAAGCAAGTCATTTGTAATTTTAACAAGTGCAGTTTCTGTGCTATGGCGGGCCTGAAACCTGACTGAAATTCTTCATAGATATCATTTTTTTGCAAAAGGAACACAATTGAGCAGACACTACTTTTTCTAATATTTTTCGACATAAACGGAAGATTTGAAATGGGTCTGTAATTTGCCAGTTCACAAGGATCTAATTTTGGTTTCTTAATAAGAGGCTTAATAACTGCCAGCTTAAATGGTTTTGGGACGTGACCTAAAGATAGCGAGGAGTTAATAATATTGAGAAGCGGTTGTTCTGCAACAGGTAACAACTCTTTCAATAGTTTAGTTGGTACAGGATCTAATAAACATGTTGTTGGTTTAGATGCAGTGATAAGTTTATTTAGCTCATCCTGTCCTATAGTTCTAAAGCACTGCAGTTTTTCTTTGGGTGCGATGAATGATGCTGAAGTACTAGACGCTGTAGGATCTACGTTTGTTATTGTATTTCTGATATTATCTATTTTATCAGTAAAGAAATTCATAAAGTCATTACTATTAAACTGAGGGAATATTTAGATCGGGTGACATCTGTTTATTTGTTAATCTAGCCACTGTGCTAAATAAAAACCTTGGATTGTTTTGGTGATTATCTATGAGTTTGCGGATATACTCGGTTCTTGCAGTTTTTAGAGCCTGTCTATAGCTGGACATACTGTTTTTCCACGCAATTCTAAAGACTTCCAAGTTACTTTTTCTCCATTTGCGCTCAAGAATACGAGTATCTTTCTTGAGAGAATGGGTATAACTGTTGTACCATGGCGCAGCACGTTTTTCTCTAACCTTTTTAATTTGATGGGTGCAACAGTTTCTAACGTATTGGAGAAAATAGTTCCCATGTTGCTAGTAATTGTGTCTAGTTCATCTGTATTTATGGGTACACAGAGCAGTTGAGATAAATCAGGCAGGTTATTTGTGAATCTGTCTTTAGTGGCTGGAATAATAATTCTGCCTGGGCGATAACGCTGGAGCCATATAGTTAATATCAGTAATATGCAGCATGCGATACTAGGAAATGGTCAGTAACATCATCACTTTGAGGTATGATATCTATATCAGTTAGATCAATTCCATGCGATATTATTAAATCTAGCGTATGATTAAAAGCGATGCGTGGGCCGGTGACATTTTGCTTGACACCAAAAGAGTTTATTAGGTCAGTAAACGCAAGTCCTAACGCATCATTTGTATTATCAACGTGAATGTTAAAATCTCCAACAATTAGTGCTTTATCAACAGTAACCAATAGGTCTGAGAGGAAATCTGCAAATTCTTTTAGAAAATCTGTATATGGCCCTGGCGGTCTATACACAGTAGCCAGAGCAAGCGATAGGACAGATTTATTTTGCTTATCTGACAGTTTAACATTAAGCATAAGTATTTCGAATGAGTCAAACCTGTATCCTGTTTTCTGAGTAACATTGAGAATATCACTATATATTGTTGCGACACCGCCGCCACGACCAGTCTCACGAGGCTCGTGCTTATAACAGTAGCTTGGTGGAGTAGATTCATTTAGACCAAAATAATCATTTGTTTTAAGCCAGGTTTCAGTCAGACAGAGTACATCAAAACTATTATCTGTGATTATTTCATTTACAATAACTGCTTTCGTGTGAGTGATCGGATATTTAGGAGCCCAAGTTTTAAAAATTGTTTTTGTTCATTTATTTTGCATTTTTCTGGTTTAATCACGATCAGATTTGTTCTAGATCCTGCATTAAATTTATATTTTGAACTCAATATTCGGGAACAGACACAGTCTGTATAGATTGGACACTACAAGTACCTTTATCTTTTAAGTGGGTAGAACAAAAGTCATCATAGCTGTTATTGGAGAATTGGCTTACTAGTCAGATGGAGCGTGGCGTCCTGGTGATGTTGTCCGACAGGAGTTCCGCACCGACTCTGCTGGGGTGCAGGCCATCAGCACGAAATAGCCTAGGGACGCTCCCAGAAAAGATTCCAATTATTGACAAAGAGAATTTTCTGCTCTGTACACCATGAAAACAACCATTCATTTAAAGCAAACAGTCTACTGAACCGTTCGTGTCCTCGTCGATACGTGGGAAGAGGTCCTGACACGATGATCGCCGCCGCGGGCGATGTGCTGCGTACTGTCTCGATCAGGCTCCTGAAGTCCCTCTTCAGTGTCTCCGTCTGCCGCAGCTTGGTGTCGTTAGCCCCCGCGTGAATCACAACAGCTGCAACGCTCTCGTCATCCTTCAGGATCGCGGGTATCTGCACAGAAACATCAAGAACACGAGCACCAGGGAGACAATGAGTGTGCACTTTACCTTCAGCTAATGTAGCACGGACATGCCGGACGATTGAGTCTCCGATGACCACAGCGTCACGATCAGTCTCGCAGAGAGGGGCGAAGCGGTTCCGGGATGAGATGTCGAAGACCGGGGGGGGAGAAGTCGTCGCCCGGGGCCTGGATCGCGTCTTCCGCTGCTGCACCCAGGGTCCGTGGTTTCCAGCGCGGAGTGAAGGCCATCTGTGACGATCGCGTCCCGGGTGCACGGGGCCTGTGCAGAGAAACACACGGAGTAGAGGTGGTGGGAGCGTTAGCAGCGCGTTGCATACTTACCCCGGACTTATGAGCGTCAGCCCGAGATGTTTCCAGCGTTGCTATCCGTTTCCTCAGCTGGGCCTGTTTCCCAAGCAGCTCGTGGATCCGTGTCTCCACGGCCTCCAGCTCCAGCTGCGCCGAATGCAGCTCGAACGTGTCCTCACCTGCACACAAAGGTAGACACGAATCTGCCATTTAAGCAAGTAACAGTGAAACAATGTTAAATGTGTGTATGCGTGTGTGAAATAGGGGTATTAGCTGTGTTAGCGGAACCCGCGCTGGCTTTGCTAACGGGCTATAAGCTAATAGCGGACTTGGGAAATCAAAATAAAACTAGCGATAACAAGCCGCTCTGATTATTCTCGTTGCAGAATGCGATCGGGAATATATTCACACGTTATAGAAACACAAATTATTGTGTATCAAATCGAATTTAAGATAGAAAATACGATAAACAATTGGCTTGGCGGAGATTCAGCTCAGAACACGCGTCAACGACAAACCGGAAGTAAATCAGCGTGTTTGCCGTTGCCGTGTGTGTGGCAAAATCAAAGTCCCGCGATTTGAGTAAAGGTTAACTTTTTGTGAATATATTTTGAATGAAAGATCAAGAGGATAAACAGCAAAACATGAGTTTTCAGGTGTCGCTTGAGTATTTTCAGGGATTCAGCATTCCGGATTGGGGTGGGAAGTTCATTCCACCAGCCAGGAACGGTGAATGAAAACGTTCTGGAAAGAGATTTTACATTACAAATCATTGTTGTTTACAAATAATTATGATATTAAGTAAAGATCATGTTCCATGAAGATATTTTGTAAATTTCCTACTATAGAAATATAAAAACTAAATTTTTGATTAGTAGTATGTATTGCTAAGCACTTCATTTGGACAAATTTAAAGGCGATTTTTTTTTTTTTGCACCCTCAGATTCCAGATATTCATCTCGGCATATCCTAATATTGTCCTATCCTAACAAACCATACATCAATGGAAAACTAATTTATTCAGCTTTCAGATGATGTCTAAATCTCAATTTCAAAAAATGAAATTTAATTTGACCCTTATGACTGTTTCTGTGGTGAAGGGTTGCATAGATTTGAATCATATTGTGGAACGTATGTCTTTATAAACTGCACATGCAACAAAAGAACTCAATAGTGTAATTTTTTGGTACATTACTATCACTGGTACGTTTCACTCCATATATACACATACCATATATATACACACACCATAGAGTACTGACTCATAAGAGTAATTTGCTCTTAAATTGGACCACAATGGTCGCTTTGTATTTTTGTTTACTCGTACAGCCTGCAAATGGAACTCATTAGAAATACGCTTCTAGCCATTATTTTGCAGTAGACATCTTATTATTGCATCACATTCAATGCAGACAGCTCAGGTAAAATATTTTTTTAGGAGCTGAAGCTTCAGTGGGGGGGAGCAGCACTCATGAAAAGCAGTGCAAGAAACATTGGCCCACAGTGTGAATACAGACAGCTTAACAACCGATCAGAACAATTACATATATATGCCATTACTGCACTGAGAAAATCAAGATTTTAAGGACCAAAGGTTTTAGGGAGGAAATGACTGATCCAAGAAGTCTCATTAAAGGGATAGTTCACCTAAAAGTTAAAATTCTGTCATCCTGTACTTGCATTGCAAAGCCATATGACCGTATGCGGTTATTTTCCTCACACAAAGCTGTTGTGTAATGTAGTGCAATTTTTTTTAACCATCCCTTCAAGTGTCATCGAAGAGCTGAACTAGCCTTTCAAGCACCATAAACAGCCTTTCTGCAAAAATCCTTTAAAGATAAAAGATCAACAAATCACCTTAAAAACATTACATGACACATCCACCTTCCATGTAGCACTCGGCTTTGAATGTGAACGCACCGCAATTACGCCGTACAGTAAGGTGCACACAGCCGACTCTCTGAAAATCAATCATTTGGGATTGTTTTTTACAGTTTTAATGGGTTCCTGTGACCTTGCACCTTGTATTCTTTGGAGTGGAAAGCACTTCAGACTTCAGCCTGTCGATTTTCCGATTTTAGAAATAAGCTGTGGCCAAATCATCCAGGTCAACAGAGACCCAGCCAAAAAGTTTAGAACTGGGAACTTCAGGCATTTATCCAGAAGGAACGATATGCTTTTGAAATAAATGTCTCCATCGTTTTGATATATACGATGGCTGTTCGTGACAGTGGCAGTTTGTGGGTGAGCTGTTCTGTGCTGTGGATGATATCAGACGCCCGGCTTGCATTAGTCTGTCCACTTTATGGCTGCAGCCAGTGCTTTCCTTCCTCTTATCTGGCGAGAGTTCAGAAGTGACGGATGCATTAGGACATGCACTAGTAGTTTTCAAGAGCTTAAATCCATTTGCTGGATTATCACTTTGAGCCCATGTGTAATGACATGGCTCAACCCCAAACATCTTCCAGGATGTCGGACACGAAGGGTCGTTTTTTTAACACGACCCGCGTGGCCCTTTTTAGAACGCCAACGCTGCTAACAGTTGCATTTTCATCAAGCGTACAGAATCTAACTAATCTAATGTACATCTAACTCCTTCATGTTATCATTGAACAGAAAAGCATGGTGCTTATAATGCCAAGGTCATGGGTTTGAATTCCCATAGAAATCAAGAACTGATTAAAAGTATACCTTGAATGCAATGTACTGTAATTGGCATCTGCCAAGCGCAAACTCTTGTATCAGGTTCAAATTCTGGGTACAATGTTTATGCAGGTCTAATTAGATTTAGTACAATTCAGAAAAATCACACTATGAAAACAAACAAACAGGAAAAACAATACATTTTCAACACTGATACACATTCAACAAAATTAATATGAAAAAACTAATTACATTTGTTTTTTACAAATTATGAATATTATTATTTTTTTACTTTAATCTTTTAAACAAAGGAAGTATTGAAAAAGCTCAAACAATCAGGATTATTATAGTTAACTAAAACTGAAACTAAAATCATAAAAAAGTATTACTTGAAGTAAATATTATCTGAAATATAAAATATATAATAAAAATTCAGCTAGTTTCTGAATTGTTTTAACTTAGTTTAACTTGATATACTAAAATAACTAAATTAAATATTAATACCTATGTAGAAATATATTTTAAAAACTATAATAAATTACAAAAACACATAACAAAATTACAAACATATTAACTAAAATGGAAAATATTAAAATGGATTCAAAATATTAATACAAGTATCTCAATGATACTACCACAAACAACAGAGAATATCACTTGTAACTTCAAGATCATGGGTTCAGGGGATCAATTCCCAATTAAATGCATTTTCTTTCGATTAAATGCATTTTCTTTTGATTAAAGGTGTCTGACATAAAACACATCCCTCTGGTTTCAGAGACCAGGCTTAAGCTAGTCCTTGACTAAAATGCATGTTTGAGCTTTCTCAACTGAAAATATCTTGCTCCGACATATCTTGAAATATGCCAGTGTTATTGTTCTGTGTCAAGATAAACACAATGTTTTCTTCTAAGGCATTTTTGAAAAAGTTGCTTAAATATCTTAATTTAATTAAGGCCTGTTGTCCTGGCTTAAGCTAAGCCCCGTATGTGAAACAGGGCCATAAATTTTTTTCAGGTCCTGCAAATGCATTTAAACTAAACCAACCTCACTTGAAGTTTCAAGAAATTGACTCACAAACTAAACTCCCAGAAGTGCCCAAAAGCATCGTAGCCTTCAGAATCAATTGTGTTTTGTCAGCCAAAAATATTCCTAACACTTACAAGATGCTCAATAATAGTGCAAATCTCTTTAACATCTATTTGAGATATTCAAAGAGGTGTTTGCCCGTTGAAATGTGAGTGCCTTACTTCCAGGACATTAATGCTCTGCAATTGAATAACAGAAGAAGAAGTCAATCGTTAACAGGTTAAGGGGGTGGCAGGGCTATCTTGCCCTGAACTCGGGTTACCTTCTGTTTCATCATTTTTTTCAGTTTGCTTGTTTGAATTTGTGCGTGCGTGTGTGTGTTTGCTCAAGCAAGAAACTGAGGGAGAGGAATAATGAAGCCTGTCTTCGCATCATGAGGCCTTTCCCATGCCGCATTACTCTAGTGCCATCAGACGGTGAGGAAGGCCATCAGCAGCGTTGCATCTGTAAGACTCTGCTAATTATTCTTCTGCCTTTATTAGACTACCGCTATCAGAGAGAGAAGGGGAAAGACATCATCTCCAGCCTAATTCTCTCCCTCGCTTTATCTATGTATTTCCTGTCAGACTCTGGTCTGAATGAGGCTGCTCGCTTTTATCACACAGATTACTTCACAGGGTGACTCCAAGCCATTAAATTCTTATCTGTGTCAGAGCTGAAATATGATGTTTACAGTCCTGTCTGGCTATTAGTGTTAGAATTGAGATCTCTGCACGACAGGCTCGGTAGACACTACAGAATTGATTAGGTGACCATGTCGCTTGATTTTAATGTGAAAGCTGTATTACACGCCAAATGATGCACACCGGGCATTAAGATGAACATTATGCCTAATTATTAGAATCTTTGTGGCTGTGTGCAAATATGATGCAATAGCTTCCCCTGATGACATTTTGTCAAAGATAAGCTCATTAAACACTAACGTTAAATTAGACCATTCAACCCTAAACTCTGGACTTTTGGATTTCAGGGTATTAAATGATAGAACCTACCTATCTGTATGGGATTTGCCATATTTTCCACATTGTTGCATATATTCAGCTCCAGTGATGGTCCATTAGCGCCATCCTATGGGCTACGTGCGTTACTGCATCTATAATAATAATAATAATAATAATAGTGGATGTTTTAGAATCAGATACAGATTTTAAAAGTGTAATGTTTAACGTTACATACAGTTCATACAATTCATATAGTATGTTTTATATTTATTTAAAGACCTGAAGGAATAAAAAAAAACATTACTACTAGGCTACTACTTTATGTATTAACACACACATACATATTATAATTTCTACAAAATGTAAATAAATCACTTCTTTTTCAACGCTTCTGTGAATGGGCAAGACTTCCGGTTCATCAGCCGCTGTAGGGAAAGATAGCGTGCAGTGCAGTAAACTGTACAACTGTTTGACCTACAAACTACTGTGTTCATAATCAAGATAATATATAAATATTAGTGATGTGACGTTGGACACCGAGGCTTCGAAACTTGTATCAAAAACGAAATATCTCACATTGAAGCGCTGTATCGGAGCTTAATTCGTTTTGCCAAAAGCACGCGATTCATGACGTCTGAAGCTTAATTCACCTGAAAACCACGTGACTGCTTCAGTATCCACTTCAGACGAAGCGAACCTCAGCTCCGTTTCCTTTACATTAAATAATACATTAGCATTGTTTTATTTTTAATCCTAATTTATATATTAAGGTCAAATGAACTTTGCCATTAAATAACAGTCTAAGGACTGAGGCAGAGTTAACATTGAAAGATCACAGATTGAATTCATCAGTTTGTTTGATTTATTTGAATTATTTTAGTGGTAGTAAACCGACACAAATGAATGACTGACAATTGCCATATTTGTATACAATTAATTAAAACGAAATTACAAAGGAATCAGTAGTAGAACCAAATTTAAAACCAGCAGCTGTAATGAATCACAGCACTTTGGAAGGTGTTATAAATGTTATGACACAATAGCCACAGCATGAACCGTTTTAAAAAGCTTCGAGTAATGAACCCTTTTCCGATACAATTGGATTGAAAGCTCCACTGGTTCAGAACGCATCACTTCGACATCACTAATTGATATAATACAGTAAGACACACCAGTTTGCAATATCAAGCCGCAAAACGAGCTGTTTTGTACAGCTAAAAATATCTGGAAGCTTCGCACATAAAACTTGCAAATGGCCGCGCCCTCGGGTCTTTGAACAAAGCGCGCATTCTGTTGTTTCCATGGAGCTCATTTATCAACATGTGCCGCTGACCTACCTTCACTGTTGAGCCGCTCTGATATTTACGACACTTTCGCTCAGAAGACGGCAGTATGAGGGCACACATGTGGAGTGCGGCGTGCGTTTCTGCATTCAGAGTCCTGACTCGAGTCTGTGTGTCATCGCAGCGGGTTAAAACAGCCCTTCCGGTGTTTACAGCCCACAACGCCTCTCTCTTCATTCCATGTACCTCTGTACTCGCCAAAGGTTTGATGTCAAGACGACCTCACAACAGGAAGATGTCACAGTCCTTGGCGCAGCGGATGGTCTGGGTAGATCTGGAGGTAAACCGCGGCAGATAAACACAACAAACAGGACAATATATTGTTTAAAATATTTCACTGAGTCGCCTTTAAGTCATAATCAAAATTGTTTTATTCAACGAAACGTTAGGCCTACATGACTAAACAAGCCTGCATGATCGAGTTTGACAGTTGGTTTTATGCTGGATGCTGAATAAATTTGCATGGGTTTGTATAATATAGTGTATGTAAAAGATTCAAAGCAAACGATTTGCTTATATAGCAAGTCCAGCACAATATGTTCATGTTAAAACGTCTTTGCACAAGATTTCGAGTCGTCACTGCAGCTGATGACCAGCTGACAAGCTTGTTTTCCAGTTTTGCACATAGTCTTTGGTTTTGGTTCCACCCTACGCAGGAATTTTTTATCCAGGTACTCTTTACAGAGAAATATTGGCTGAAGTCCTCACAGTGATTGTGCAGATATAGGATTGACAAGTGTTCAGTGTTGCATATTAATGCCACTGTACTTACTCTTTCAGATGACCGGGCTGGATATAGAGAAGGACCAGATTATCGAGATGGCATGCATCGTTACAGATTCTGATCTGAACATCATTGCAGAGGTGGGTTTTTTGTCCATCGCATAAAAAAACATAAACGGCATAAGTCTCATGCAGTCAGAATTAATGTTTGTTTTAAGGGTAGTCCACACATTAGTGTACACCTATAAATTGACATAATTTGATTTTTAGTTAAGTTTATAAATCACATTTAAAACAACAAATACTGTACCAAAGTAGAGCTGATCTAATATCTTATTTTAATTCCTATCATGTCTGTTTCTATATATGTATATATGACCTCTTCCAAATACCGCCTGCATGTAATGTCATGTCTCACCCCAAATTAAAAATATTACTTTAAAGCTAGAAAATTGTTGGTTGTTGTTGTTGTTGTTGGGGCCAAATCTGATAATCAACCAACCAGACGAGCTGCTCGATGGCATGTCAGCCTGGTGCAAAGAGCATCATGGGAAGGTGAGTAGTACAGATCGATGCCCCTGCTGAGTGTTTCCTGTTTGTGTGAATGAACCTGTCTGCTTGATGTGTGATTGTGTTCTGTTTGATGTTCCAGTCAGGGTTGACTCAGGCTGTCAGGGACAGTCGCATCACTCTCCAGCAGGCGGAGTATGAATTCCTGTCTTTCATCCGACAGCACACGCAACCTGGACAGTGTCCTCTCGCAGGTAACCAAACAACCACACAAACTGCTGTTGCTTCTTTTGCATGTTGCTGGTGTAAATATTATGGAAGCTTATTTCTGCCATGGAATAAAAAACTTTTGGTCTCACAATTCTGACTTTTTTTACATCTTATTTTTTCTTCATAATTGCATTGTTACGTAACTCACATTTACATCTGACTATTCTGACATTTCTTCTCAGTTTACATCTCGCTGTTTTGACTTCTTTTTTTTTAAATACATTTTGCCTTTGTCTCACAATTCTTTTTTCATTGTCGTTTCTGTCGTGGAATAAAACAATTGTGTGATGCCGACTTTTTGTCACACATCTGACTTTTTTTTTTCAGAATTTGCAAGTTTAGTTTACATTTTTAAAAATTTGTCATTTAACAGACGCTTTTATCCAAAGCGATTTACAAATGAGGACAACAGAAGCAATCTATTGGAGTATTAAAACAACAAAAAACAGATCCAAAGCTAAAAATGTATAAATACTACATATACACATTTAAAAAATAAAGAAATTAAATAAAAATGACAAATGCATACAACAATTTCAAAACAGCACATTTAAATGAAAAATAAAAATAAATCTAAGAACAATTCAAAATGTTAAAGAACAAAAGGTAAAGAGTAATAATGATTCTAACATACACCAAAAAACAATTACATATGTGTATGTACAACCACACAGTTTAAACTGTACATCTCCCAATTTAAACTCTGTTCTTCAGAATTGCAAGCTATAAACTCGCATTTGTGAGTTTGCATCTTATGACTTTTTCTTATTCTTTATTTCTTATAGTTTACTGTACTTCTCAGACAAATTTTTTACACCTCACAATTTGAACTCTATTCTGAAGTTCTGGAAAAAAGTCTGAATTGTAATATATGAACTCCGAATTGAGTTGATATTTTATCCACAGGGAACTCTGTTCATGCCGATAAGAAGTTTCTGGATAAGTACATGCTGCAGTTCATGCGACATCTGCACTATCGCATCATCGACGTGAGCACCATTAAAGAGCTATCCAGGTATTTTCCCCATTTAGGTTTAATCAGATGACCGAGCGGTCACTGTTGCCACATTAATGCAGGCAGACGTGCTTCAGCATGAATTAGAGAGACTATTTTCAAACATACAGAAAGTAGGTGGTGATGTCAAAATACTTTCTCCTTTTTTTCATTCTCTTGCTTAGACGATGGTATCCAGAAGAGTACAGTCTCGCACCGCAGAAAAAATCATCACACAGGTCTGTGTAGATCACACAGATGTTTCACAGCTGTATTATTATATACCATATTTAGCATAACAAAGGACACTCCTTAAATATTTAAGCATAAAGAAGAGTTGTTTGTCTAATCTTAGAATAATGTTGTGTCCGTTTGAATTTTCAGAGCGCTGGAAGACATCCAGGAGAGCATAAAAGAACTGAAGTTTTACAGAGAGAATGTTTTCAAAGTGAATGAGAAGAGAAAAATTGTCCAAAATGGTGATAAGACATCTGTGAAGTAATCTCCAAGAGTGGTTTTAGGATTGTGTGCCGAATTCTCACATTTGGATGAAAGCCTTTGCGAATACTTACTTGAGAGAATGAGAGAGCAAAGCTTCACGTTCAAGTCCCCAGTGTTTGTTTCCTGTTTTATTTGTTGACTCTGCAAATAGCTTAGTTTAAAAAGAGAGAGAGAAATCCAACAAGTTCAAATCTATGCAAATAACTCATTGTTTTGATCAAGTTCCTTTTTATCCCTTGCTTTCCACTTTAGAAATCTGATTTGTTGCTGGATCATGTCAGTTTGTAGTAATGAAACACAAGTGTGAATTGCGTATGTTCTTCAGCCTGAGAGTGTTTTCATTACACCCTTTGTTTTTCTTTTAAATAAAAATAATCTGTTGCTGTTTTTGGAGGATATTTAATGTGATTTTGCTGAAAATTTGTTGTTGACCTGCAACTACAGTAACCGCAATCATACGGCAGATGGCAGTATACAGTCAGGTAATATCTCGAGCACGTTTGCACGAGTGATAGGTTGTCACGTTTTTGAAACTTTGTTAGGTTTTTGCGTAAAAGGATATTAAAAGAGGGAGGGTATTTTATCTGGAATTAAATGGAAAAATTGGTTGAATGCTACATAGCAGCTAGCACATTACTTTCACTATTGCCACATATTGAAACTTCCGAATTTAGCCCTTTTATGGCAGTTGGTTGGATGGGATATAGTGACGTCAAAGTTGTTTGAGGCAGCGAAAGTTGCTACGTTAAATTACAAAGACTGAACTTGTCTGTTAAATGTGCGTTTTTAATCATATACAAAAGTGTATTACGAAAGTAAGATGGACCAAACTGCTCAATGATTCAAGTTTTTGTTATGACTGCTTTCTAATCCAACAATTATGAATTTGACTTAATCTATAGTTGGTCTACTAGTTAAACAAAGCATGCAGGGATGCCATTACCTCTTCAACTCTCTGTCTAGGTCGGTAAATGTTGCTCTCAAAAGTCACTTTGTTGACTTTTGTTTTATGCTGTTTTAATGTGATCGGGGACTGCTGGGACTTCAATCCTGTTTGACTGGAGCAGCCCAAGCTAACATGAGCACTCTGTCTGTCACTGCTGCCACTGGAGGATCACAGGTTTGATTCTACAAGGGAAACTTGAAATAGAAAGACAATGGGCCAATGCATAAACCATGTACTGTAGTTTCTATCTTTTCTCCCCTCAGAATCGTTCTCCCAGAGGATGAAGATTTCCTCATTAGTGATCAGGACAGACAGCTCATATCTGGCCATACCTGTGTGTAACTGAGTGTTTCCTCTGTTCTGGTCAAATGATTTAGAAACATTTAATCATTTAGCAGATGCTTTTATCCAAAGCGACTCGCAGATTAAGAAGCAATTTATCACGAGAACCACCAATATTTCCACTACAGTACAAGTGTAAGAAAATGTATTAATATGTAGTGCCTTTGTTTATGGTTGTGGATTAACTTGTGTGTCTTCAGCAGGTTCTTTAAAGTTTTAATGATTTTAGCAGACCTGGTGAAGACTGATAGCTCGTTCCACCTAGGAACGGTGAAAGTAAAGGTTCTGGAAAGCAACTTTGTACTTCTTTGTGAGGAAGCCAACAAAAACAATAACAATGTAACATTAACAATCAACAACAGCGCTCTTTGCTGTACATACCGTAAAATAGAAAACAACCTTTATTTTTAAGAGTATCTCTGACATAGTAAATGTCAACCGCAGAAGAAAAAGGTACAGTCTTATTTGGGTCTGCCCAAGGTGCCTGAAATGTGTGATTATTGATTAAAATGGCTTCATAGGTGGGTGTCTGTTCAGGCCACGTTGGGTTGCAGCTCTGATTGTGTCTGAATGGCCCGCATACAGGAGATTTCCTGAGGGTGCCTGATGACTCAAATTAAGAGAGATAATTAAGACTTTTGGAGTGAGTGAATGAATGTGGTGAATCAGCTTTTCATTCACCAGAGTAAAAACATTCTCCATGCTCTCACACCAAGCAGAAAGTGGATTCTCTGGACTGAAAAGATCAGAAAAGACTGTAATTTATCTATTTATGCACCTCTTAATTGCTTACTTGAGTATTTCTGCTATTTGCACCCATTAAGGGCAAAAACAAGAAAGTCTAAGATGGACTAAAAGAACAGATCAATCCATCATGAATTCATAACCCTGAACCAACAGAAGCTCACGTAATTACCGAAGAAGCCTTGTAATTTATCACTTTTATTCTGAAAGGCTCCTTACACTCATTAAAGGTTCATTAAATGTATGCTCTGAAAAATAGCTCACATTTACTCCAATTTAATTACCTGCCAATTTTCAGCACTTGAATTTGTTTTAGGTATAGACCTTAATATCACTGAAGGCTCCTTGCGCTGATATTTCATATTTACATATTTTAAATGTCCAAAAATAATACAGCTCATACCTTCAGCTTTAAGTGCAAACTTTTGTGTTATTTTTTATTTTTCATTATTTACAGTGAGACATTTTACATCTCCCGAAGCCCTGACACAGATGAGACATGGATCAGATCGGCTTTGATCAGAGCTCAAAATCAAAGGTGAACTCTGAACATGAATCTCACAGACGTTTGTGACACATGTCAGGTGAGATAAAGTGTGTTTTTATAACTTTCAACTATATAAGTATTAACATTTCACCTGCACGTTTTGGGAAAATCCCCTTTTCAGATTTGATTATGTAATGCTATAAGTCTGGATTCGGTGTATAAATGACACAAAGAAGAGCAAGTTTCACAGTTTTGAGCTAAATCTCACACATTCATAGGCCCACGTAGGCTATTTTTGCATGCTAATGTGCTACTTATGCTCCAGATGTATAATTTAAATAAGATCTGTGGATATTTAAGTTATGAAATAATGACTAAAAGTAGCACAAAAAGAGTTCCTGTGCTTGATAAATGTAATAATCATTTTATAGTCTTTATACAGCAAATTATTAGCGTAAAGTGCTTGATTCATACAATTTTTAGAGTAGGTGACATATAGTAGGCTACATACCATGCAGTATTCATTCACTAAGTAGTCAGCCAGTGTTCCATTCTGAACATAGCCGAATGCAAGTGATCATATTTTGAGCTGTTGTTGGCAGTATTTATGGGATGACATTTAGCTGGAAAATGAGTCTTAAGCACCATGAATTTCTGCATCAATCATTTGTCATTGTAAACCCAATCCAGTGGAAGCATGCTAGTGTTAAAGCATTTAGCTCTATTATGCTGTCAGTCAGCGCTGGTGTCAGCATTGTTCTCCAGTCCTGCCTGCCAGTCCAGACCTTTATGAGGAGAGTTTATCCAGCAGAGTCGCACAGGCCAAAGTGACAGATGCCATTCTGATACTTCCACCCGCAGACCTGCAACACAGACTGACAGACATATTCTGTGCTTGACAATATAGACACATATTGTAAGCATTAGTTGTTTTATAAACCATTTATTAATTATGTGTTGTGTAATGACATTAAGACATTCATATTGAGTGTGCAAATATATACTATTTGGCAATAAACATTTATTTCCAAATTTTATCTACAGAAAGGACTTTAAAGCGAGCATCTGTCACTTAGCACAAATCTATTCGTTATATTCAAAACCTTCCTTTAAAATATGACCTGAAGTTTCATCATTGCAGTTGATTTAAGGTGAAGCTTCATAAATAACAGGTACATTCTGAGGGAAAAAATAGAAGAAAAGGGTGAGGGAAAACAGGAGCAAAAATCAAAACGCCGGGAGCCTGAGGGAATTGTCCTTTAATGAAAGGAAAAATAGGCCATGTTACATGCTAAGTGAGAACGGGATTAGATGTGCAGAGAACAAGAGGATTTGAAAGGAACAGGTCATGTGGTTATTCAAGGTTGCTCTGTTTGGAAACTTTTGCAGAAGTCTGACAAAGCACATTCAAACCACAAAATTCAGATTTATACTTGCAGGCCATTTTAAATGCCATTGTAATGAGGTGAACCAGGTCAGAAAATGATCCGTCTGTTAAATCAGCTGTATTCAGCAGTGTCTATCTGGATGTTTTCTTAGCAGAATAGAATAGTTAACTGAAAATAAAATATAAAAACTTAAACATGTTTTATTTCAGCAACATTCTAATTTTCATTTAGTTTATCTTACTGTACTAACTGAAACTGACAGAAAAATAGACATATTTCAAAAATAATGTCAAAACACACAAAATTACAAAAACTTTAACTAACATTAAAATGAAAACAGAAGATACAAATATTATAAAAATTAAAAACTAATTTAAAACATTCATGACAATTATAAAATATATTGATACTGATAAATGTAGGATTTTTATTTATTGATTGATTTTAAATAAGAAATGCGTATTCCATTTATTTATTTAATTTGTACTTTTTTACATAATTTATTTTTAAATAGTTAAATGTTTTAAAGCTAAATTTATGTGAAATTCAAGTTGATTGCTATACCCAATAACAATGTAATGTGATGAATAGCGACCTGTAGATTGGCTGATATTGATGAAAACTAAAATATAAAAAATCTAATTTTACAGTATATAGAAGAGAATGTGGTCACAGATGCCACTGTCTCCTGAATATGTGCCTTACTCTAGGGAAATTACATTTCCATGGAAGACCAGTAATTGAAGCCATGGAAGATAACAAAGGCAGGTGCCATTCTGATCAGGTGAAGGTAGCGGACATTTAGAGAATTAAAGTCACAGTGATTTTGTCCTAGACATCTCACAAAGGCCTGGCAGTCTCTTTATGTCTTTTGTCTTTTTTCTTTTCTTTTATTAGAACAGCCTCTGAAGGTCATCTCAAGCATTAGAGAAGCACTGTGATGTTCCACGTGTCTTTGGGGCTTTGGGACTGGAGGAATAAAACATCTCATCTGGAGCCTTTGAAGCACGTTGCAGCTGGTACGTCTGACTCATGTCTCTTCTGCCGCAAATCGACAGATCTTGTTTGGGTTTCTCAAAAAATCCTAAATCATACTGCTGTATTCCCTAACCTCATACTATGCCCATCAGGTAGATGGTTAGATGTGAGCCGGATTTTAATTAGATTAATCTTTTAGATTGCAGTAGGCAAAGAAGAAAAGCACAAATTAATTCTGACTTGCCCCCAAATAAATAATCCAACATATTTCAGAATATACACGATATTGCCAAAAGTATTGGGTCATCCCCTTCTAAATAAATGTTTGACTACTTAATAATTTCCATGAGTACAAATATTAATGTTTAAGCATATAATGATATTCTAGGGAATTGTGTGCAATTGTGTGTGTGTGTGTGTGTGTGTGTGTGTGTGTGTGTGTGTGTGTGTGTCTATACATACTGTATTGAATTAATTGCATTTTTACATTTTTTTTGTTTTCAATAATTATTTTAATATTTGTTTATTATGTATTGACAAAACTAAAACAAAACTAAATGCTAATTAGGCAAATTATTATTATTTTTTTATGTAGTGAATGTTCCACTGTTTGTTCAGACCCCCACCAACCCCCAACCCACAACCCACATGCATATAATTTACTCTCAACCTCTTTAGAGCTTCTGAAAAATTACGTCCCATCGATTTTGTAGGCAAAGAGCAGTGGATGAAAGTTCAGGCAGAGTAATGCACATACAGAAAGATGCATGCCAACGAGAGAGAGAGAGAGAGGAGAGGCGGAGGAAATATGCTGACAGGATTTTCTGTTATATGTGATTGTCTCATCTTGTAAGTGACGTTATGGATTGACTATTGACATGCGCTTGAAACAGCCAGCGTAACAAGGACACGGGCATTAGGACAGAAATGCTCATTCAAGTGCAGCGTTTTGGAACAAAGCAGTCATGAAGAGAGACAAGTGTTGAAGGAAGGTTGCAGCATGTCTGTAAAGGTTCTCGCAGGGGAACAGGAGGTTTTAAATTATGCATGGCCAGCCAAATAGAGTCAGGATGTCACTCTGCAGTATGTCTGTACGGAACAGGAAACACGCATAGATGGACTGCTCGGGGAGAAAAACAGAAGGGCCAATCCTGTTAGTGGCTTTGACACATTAGTGTCGTATATTAAAGAAGTCGACTCTCAATGCGGACACTGCTGAGGTCAGCGCTCCACATCAGCTGCCCTGCAGGAGGGATTGTGCCGGGTCTGATGTCCACTGTTAGTTGTGTGATTAATCTCTTTATATGGCCTAGTCCAATGCAACAGATCTGTTTAGTGTAAGCAGAACACATTTAGCGGTCTGTTTACTGAAGGTCAGTGCGCTCCGACTAATGGCAATCATTACAAGAGCCATAACAATCTAAAGAGTAATTGGTTATATGAGGATTCAGATCGAGGAGATTCTCTTCAGTCAACAATAAATGAAAAAAGGAGGTTGTAGGCCTATATTTTCAGTCTTGTCACAAATTAAATGAAAATTCAATATCCGCATGTCTTGGATGATAGAAACTGCAATAGAGTGAGTGTGTTCATATTTAACTTGGATCTGACGATCCTTTGAGTGTTTTTTGCTCTTGCTCATGGTTCATGCGAATGATTAGATGGTCAGTATTCAGAGGCAAAACTGGAGCAAGATGCAGTGTTTGGTATTTTATTCATTGGACACTTAGGACATAGATCAAAATAAAAGCTAAATTGACCAAATATACTTAGGCTATGTGTTGGTTTTTATTGTACAAGATTTATCACTCAACATTACTCCAAAGAAATAAATATTAAATTGCTCAGCCTCTAAAAGACTTTTTGGCTGATGTCTTCAAGCCTATTTGTTCTGTTACTTAAAGAAAATAAATAGCCAGTGTTCCAATTCAGGTCTAATCAATTCAGATGTGTAGTATTTAACACTGCATTGTCCTTATCCAGTCAATTCCAGGTGCATAAAGTCTCCAAAATCATTGAATATCTTGTTTATTTCCGCTTCTATCACATTACGAAAGTAAAATGATTTGCAAATGCATTTATAATAGAGTGATACAGTTTTCTGTTTTCATATATATTTTAGAATGCAGTTTATGCCTGTGTTGGCAAATCTGAACTTTCAGCATCATTACTCCGGTCTTCAGTGTCACATGATCTTTTATTCATTGGACACACTTACACACACACACACACACACACACACATATATATATATATATATATAACATACATGTATGTATATATGAAGGAATTGACTATATATTTTCAGTAATTATTTTTAGTAACAGTGTAAATATATAAAAGTTTCTGTCATTTGATTAATTAAATGCATCCTTACTGAATATAAGAAAAAACCTTACTGATACAACTATATTGGCTGTTGAAAAAACATTTAGGACACTATCTCATATTTAGTTTTACTGTATCTCTTCTTTGTACCCAAGTAAGGTTTCCTCTGTAATGATTTACAGGAGCTTGAGGTATTTGTCCTAAAGTGATCTCCACACTGCTGGTCTGGTGTGGTTGTTTTTATGGGGCGCTCTGAAATGGCTTTTTGATGGACAGCGCCGGTTTGCCTCCAGGTCTGCTGAATTGAATATACTCAGCATTCCGGTGTCTCTGTATCACCATGACAACTGCTATTGTCTGCTGTCACTCCCGGTCGCATTTAACATCTCATAGTTCAGTATTCAATATTTTATCACCTGTGACCTATTTTAATCTTTACTTCCATGTGATTTTTAAAAATAAATGCCTCCATTCACTGGAGATAAAGGTACTGCAGAGTAAAACATTTGAAAGCCTCTCGTTAATAGTTAAAGTGTCTGTGCGCCCATCCCATCTGGGCCTGTGGCCGCTGGCTGATCAATAACTGATCTTGTGTCTCACTGACTCCAGATTGCTTTGCAGTCCCAGCGCTTTAATTGAGCGTCTGACTTTCTGTGCTTTCCTCACTGGTTGATCTGGTTTTTAAGAGTTCTTGCGTGGGTTAAGTGTGGGTGAACTGCAGTGCGTTCCCTGTGCCAGCTGCGGTGGCTGCATCTGTGCTTGCTGGTTCTGGATTGGTCTATAGAGGATTTATCACACACTCTGAAT